>JANAVB010035219.1:12611807-12696724 GCA_029216955.1 Iris pallida | reverse complement strand
ACTCAATCCCAAGGAAGTATCGAAGAGGGCCAAGATCCTTCACCTCAAACTCCTTGCCAAGCTTTCCTTTGAGTTGGGCGATCTCCTGCTCATCATCGCCCGTGATAATCATATCATCTACATATACCGCAAGCATGGTGATGTTGCCTCCACTTCGTCTGAAAAAGACAGTGTGATCAGCATTGTTCTGCTAATATTCCATCCCTATCATTGCTCTCCTTAACCTGTCAAACCATGCTCGAGGAGACTGCTTCAGTCCATAGAGGAACTTCTTCAGTCTGCAGACCTTGCCTTCTGTCTATTTTGTGCCGAATCCTGGTGGTATCTCTATGTACACCTCCTCCACTAGATCCCCATGAAAAAATACATTCTTCACATCCAGTTGGTGTAGCTTCCACCCTCCATTGGCTGCCAGGGAGATCAAGGTCCTGACAGTGCTCATCTTCGTCACTGGTGCAAAGGTCTCGTCATAGTCGATGTCGTACGTCTGGCTGTATCCTTTTGCCACCAGTCAAGCTTTATAGCGCTCAACCTGTCCATCTGGGTTCTGTTTCACAGTAAAAACCTATTTACATCCGACTACTCTTTTTCCTTCTGGCAGTCTCATCAGCTCCCAAGTGTGGTTCTTCTCAAGAGCTCCCAACTCCTCATACATTGTCGCTTTTCACTTTGGATCGTTCTTGGCAACCTGCCAATTGTTAGGTACAGTAATACTATCCAAAGATGCTATAAATACTCCATGAGAAGAAGAGATATGATCATAAGAAATAAACTTAGCAAGGTCCCAACCATATCTGTCCGGAGGATTTCCCGTATTACTGCGAGTAGTCCTTCGTGTAGATAGTGGTTGAGGAGAAGTAGATAGTGGTATGGGAGAAGTAGGAGGAATGATATCACTTGAGGAGGGTGGTGGTGTAGATGAGGAGGACGGTGGTGTCTCAGGAGTTGGGACAGACGCATGCAAGGGACTTAGCACTGGCACTTTAGATACTGGTCCTGCAGTTTGCTTCTCTCTCCTGCTGTAGGTAAGTAACTCCCCCTGAGCCGTCGGCCTGATACTTCTTATCTCCTCCCCCTGTTCTGCTTCACCTTCATGTTTCTCCTCAACCGTGTCTCTATGCCATACTTCTAGATCGGTTACCACCAAGTTCTCCATCTTCCCCTCTCGCCTTATACTGGTAGTATTAGGCGTGTTGTTCGAAGTTCCCTCCTGGCGGTAATATGGCTCATGCTCTCGGAAGTGGACATCCATACTAACGAACTTCTTCTTCTGTACTAGACTCCAGCACACATTGTCACGTCCCGCTCCCGTAGGAGCGATCGTCCTCGCTAAGGCGTGATGCCGCACGAGCCTAGATTGCGCTCGTGCAAGGCGGGTTCCATAACGGCCGATTTCAGCGGCTGCGACGGGGTCGTCGCACAGAAGTCCCGAGCAGAGACATTGAATAATAGCAGCGGAATTTGAAGCAAACCATGAACACAAGTCATTCAAAGGAAACTCTTTATTGATATTGAATACAAGGTTATATTTGTGGGCGCAAGGCCAAATTACAATCACTCAAGCTCACTCTCCTCACATTTACAAGTTCACTCTGCTCTCTCTCATCTCTCAATACAAATGCTCGATCCAGCGGAAGCTTCGGAAGGCGACGTCCATACATTATGTCCCGTATAAGTCTTTTCTCCATGCGGCCGTACGCTTCGAGTCGCCAAGGAACTTCGTGCCTCGACGCATCCAAGCGAGCTCCGCGCCACGAGCTTCTACCTGTGCCTGCACATGGAAACTATGTGGGTGTCAGTACTCAACTGTACTGGTGGAATGAGCTCCTCGCCCACCCATACAAAACTCGCACGTTTTATTTACTTTGTGCAACATAGTCCCTTTTTATCAATTGTCTTTCTAGTCTTGCCTTAGGATCAATTTTAGGACCCGCGCCTTAGCACAACTTGCGTATCAGAACCATCCCGTGCTTGCAATGTCAACGTTAACTCATACTTTTGCCTTAGACCCTTGTCGTGCCAATAATGTTAACCTATCAAGTCGTGTTTGCCTTACGGCCAAAATCAGAGACGCAGCTACACGATAGACTCCTTTTCCTTGTGACCGTGCTACGAAATCTATATTGAGACCATGCCTCGCAACTCACTAAGACTTAACCATATCGCCGCTTTACGTCATGTGCTACTTTGATCACCAACCGACCCAATCAAGACTCGTGAATCTTAGTGTCACTCAAGCAACTTTGCCTTGCGACGGTTTCCTGACTTAAACTCAACCAACTCAACCATAACCATGCAACTTACATATGCCGACAACTCAAGACTTGATGCCACATCTCGTGCCGAAGCACGACGCCTATGTTAAAACCCAATCTTAGGCCCCAACTTTGTGTTCTAACTGTCCACACCTTCAACTCAACTCAATCCAAAGGCATACACACGGTTAGCCGCTATTTGTCGACATCTATATGAACTTGGCCACCAGCATCACAAGCTGTACCTTGACGTATAGTTTTGTTAATCGGGATCCTTTCGACGCAAGTAGCTAGCCCCATCGTAAGTCCCCGCTTAACCTGTGCCAAAACCTTACGCACGACTATACCCTGTTCCCTCCTAGGCCGAGTCGTCCCCCATGGCCCAGGGGTTACCGCTCGAGGGTTCATCGCCCTTGTCGACAAGTTGTCAAATGACCATGCAAGACTCGACACAACTGACGTCTCACACAGTCATTCCTCTACCAAAACCAAGACTTCTATCCTTGAGACCCCTCGACGACCCACGGTCGCAAGCATTTCCTTCCTTGAGACCTCTCGACGATCCACGGTCGCGAGCATTTCCTTCCTTGTTACCCTATCATTCGGTTCAACTCATAAATGCCTATTTGATATCCATTTCTTAAAACTCACCTTGAATCATAGTCCTTACCTTAGACACTAAGCCCGTGCATCGTGCCTTAAGCCAATCGTGCTGTACGTGATACTCCTGCCCAAGTCGACGGGCCTTGAGATCAAGGGACTACTTAACTTGACAACCGCAGAATGAGCGGGACAGCACTTGGAATGACTTAGGTCGACCGGCATAACTTTGCCTAACTTACTCAAGCCTACAACTCAACGAGCAAAGGCTGCGTCGAGCCTTGCCTCGATGGAACATGCCGTGCACCGTTCAACTTTGAACGACCAAGTCATTTGGGTGCCTAGACTTACGCCAGCAGTCGTGCGACGCAACTTAACTTTTGGGCAAGCCAAGGCCATGCCAAGCCTTCGACGAATGGGACCGTGCATGCTTTATGAAACATTCATGCGGGCGACGCCTATGACTTAGGCTACGTTCATACTTCGTCTACTCAACCAACTTACCTTCTCCCAAGCCACGGGACGAAGGATCGAGTGTCATTTTCAAAGCATACCGTGCATCAACTCTAAGCCTACAGTTGGACCTTTCCATATTCTAACTCATTTCAACCCATCGGGATTATTCCCTTTAGCTATGTGGATTCATCTCTTTTATTATTAAGCCTACTTGTGCAAGTTAAAAACATGCATATTATTATGTGAAGGCAAAGATGAGGCAAGTTCACCGAAATTACCCCACCTGAGCGAGCGGTCGCCTTGACCGAGCAATGTCTTCCAGCAGCCGTTGCAAGGCTAAGGCCGAACGCCATCGGCGTTTCGATTTCCTCCGATTGACTGAGCGGGACGGGGCACTACATCATACACCACTCAGAAAAAGTTTCGTCCTCGAAACTAACTGAGTATACTTATCGACTTATCACTTTACTCACCATTCAAGAACTCTCGCACACAATTCTCCTATGCCTTACTCAAATCCGAGCCACGCTCGTGCTACCCTCAATCCTTTCTTCAAAACTTACGATCTCAAAATCCTCGATACTTCCCTCTTCCTCAAATCTCATTTGAATTCAACGTATCACTTAGTATGGATCGTGCACATATCTTAGGCGTTCCCAAAATATATGCATTTTAACCAAGCCTCGTGATAGCGAATCCCGCCATCACCACTCGAGTCGGATCGTGCACGCATTCAAGCGTCCTTGATATACATGCATTTCAACCGATACTCGCGAGTGGTGCCTTTATCATTACTATCGCTCCGCACCGGAACGTCTGCCTAAGCGCTAGGCTATGTCTTTCCGTCAGTATTGGAATCATAGTTCCCAAACAACGATATCAACACTGACCCCATCCTAAGGTCAAACCAAGTTGATAATACGGGATTTTCTACCCAAGCTCGTATCACTCTGATTTCTAAACATCGAACATAGATTGCCTACGCACATCCCAACATTTAGTTACACGGGGTCCGAGTCATTCAGCAAAGCCATCGTATGACAACTTATGTTTCAACCAATTCCTTAACATATCAATCTCACTCGTTCAATAAGCCATTTTGCATAGTCTATCTCTTTGAACACGTTCGACACAAATCGCCTATCCATCCTTCCAAGTCAAGCACGCTACGACACCATTCATCGCTAAATCCAAATTCACATTTCAATCTCCTTAAGTCGTCTATCCCAATCCACAAAATCGATCACAAGGTCATCTGACTTAACAATACGTTGCGCCCCGATCTCACGCGAGTCAGATTATCCACGGTGGGCATGAATCACCATGCTCGCTCCCGCGGGATAATTATCCTCATCGGGACGTAACTCTTGTTTTGCGTCTAGACTAATTCATTCTCGATGCACGGATTGGACCTACTCAATCCTCAAGTTTATTTCAATAATCAATCGCAAGTCCTACCATCCTCGAATTCACCTTCGCGTCAAACCGACAAGTCAAGACAATCAACATTACCGCGTCTTGATTTTTTCGAGTTCGATCATTCCCGTGACATGAATCACCATGTCAGCGCTCACGCGGAACAATCGCCCCAAATCTGACGCAACGCATGTGCGAGGCTGGAGTTGCGCTCGCGCAAGACAAAATTGTCGACGTTGTGGCTATCAACGTAACCATCAAGACACGATCATTTTCATCCAACACTTATCTCGATCAAAATTCTAAGTATCGCATCCAACCGAACGATAACACTTGCACGATCGTCATTCGCCGAGTCAGAGTACCCCCGAGTTATCGTATATCGATCTTTGATACGCCTCAATACCATCGATGATATACGTAACTTGACGATCTTCCTTTGCAACCAATTTCGAGTCGTGCGAATGATGCCATCGTCCGACTGGATAATCTCCTCAACATTCGAATTTAAGTTCGATCATTATCCCTCGATTCATTCACATCATCAATTTCCTCAAACCAACTCACTTATCGTTCATCCGTCCATCTTAAGTCATCGACCAACGTATTTCCTCAATACGTATCATTCCCTGCTAACTCAAATCATCGAGCAACATTCAATCTAATCCTTAGAGTCATTCGCATAACTTCAAAATCAAGCCTTCCATGCACGCTATCTACCTGTCGTGCTAACTTCACGTATACGATCAATATCAATTTCCCCGATCAAGTTATCCCTTTACTACACCTTAACTTTTTCCTATATTCGATTTCACCTACTCAATCATTTTCGTATTTCATACTTCGTATTATCCTCAATCCCGTGTACGTTCTGTGCGCGTTGATTTCTAAGTTGTTCGATTCCACTTATCAAACTTTAAGACTAAGACTTATTCATCGATACTCAATCTTTGGCTTTGCATGCACGTGACGCTTGCTGATAGACTCATTGACACCCCAAATCCTCAATCGACGATCGACATTCCTGAGACTATCGCATATACCACTCAGAAATGAAGTCATTCAACAAATCCTTAACATATCATTCGATTCACAATCGACTTCCTCGAATTTTCGTCCGAACGATTCCTTAAATTTCAAGCACGCTCACCTTATATCGTACCGACGATAACATCGTCGTTCGATAGCACCCCTATAAATAATCATCTCACTTACTCAATTGAGTTCAACTCATCCTTGTACGAAACATTATGAATCCCGCACTCAACTTTGCTAAGGTTGACGCAACTTTGGTGTATATGCCCAGCCCGACTTAGCCAACCGTGCTTACGTGAACCATCCTTTTTATTTTGTTGTCAAAAACTGTTCTCCTACGTTTTTGCAAAATAGATAGACTTATTGTATGGACATCCCGTGGGACAATTGAGAGAGAGCGCACCAACGATATCAACTTGCGGAAGCAACAGAGTTTATGGAAATGACGAGTTAAAGAATTCAATCGGTTATCCAAGGACGTAAAGCCGTGCTCTGATACCATTATGTCACGCCCCGCTCCCGTAGGAGCGATCGTCCTCGCTGAGGCGTGATACCGTACGAGCCTAGATTGCGCTCGTGCAAGGCGGGCTCCATAACGGCCGATTTCAGCGGCTGCGACGGGGTCGTCGCACAGAAGTCCCGAGCAGAGACATTGAATAATAGCAGCGGAATTTGAAGCAAACCATGAACACAAGTCATTCAAAGGAAACTCTTTATTGATATTGAATACAAGGTTACATTTGTGGGCGCAAGGCCAAATTACAATCACTCAAGCTCACTCTCCTCACATTTACAAGTTCACTCTGCTCTCTCTCATCTCTCATTACAAATGCTCGATCCAGCGGAAGCTTCGGAAGGCGACGTCCATACATTATGTCCCGTATAAGTCTTTTCTCCATGCGGCCGCACGCTTCGAGTCGCCAAGGAACTTCGTACCTCGACGCATCCAAGCGAGCTCCGCGCCACGAGCTTCTACCTGTGCCTGCACATGGAAACTATGTGGGTGTCAGTACTCAACTGTACTGGTGGAATGAGCTCCTCGCCCACCCATACAAAACCCGCACGTTTTATTTACTTTGTGCAACATAGTCCCTTTTTATCAATTGTCTTTCTAGTCTTGCCTTAGGATCAATTTTAGGACCCGCGCCTTAGCACAACTTGCGTATCAGAACCATCCCGTGCTTGCAATGTCAACGTTAACTCATACTTTTGCCTTAGACCCTTGTCGTGCCAATAACGTTAACCTATCAAGTCGTGTTTGCCTTACGGCCAAAATCAGAGACGTAGCTACACGATAGGCTCCTTTTCCTTGTGACCGTGCTACGAAATCCATATTGAGACCATGCCTCGCAACTCACTAAGACTTAACCATATCGCCGCTTTACGGCCCGTGCTACTTTGATCACCAACCGACCCAATCAAGACTCGTGAATCTTTGTGTCACTCAAGCAACTTTGCCTTGCGGCGGTTTCCTGACTTAAACTCAACCAACTCAACCATAACCATGCAACTTTCATATGCCGACAACTTAAGACTTGACGCCACATCTCGTGCCGAAGCACGACGCCTATGTTGAAACCCAATCTTAGGCCCCAACTTTGTGTTCTAACTGTCCACACCTTCAACTCAACTCAATCCAAAGGCATACACACGGTTAGCCGCTATTTGCCGACATCTATATGAACTTGGCCACCAGCATCACAAGCTGTACCTTGACGTATAGTTTTATTAATCGGGATCCTTTCGACGCAAGTAGCTAGCCCCGTCGCAAGTCCCCGCTTAACATGTGCCAAAACCTTACGTACGACTATACCCTGTTCCCTCCTAGGCCGAGTCGGCCCCCATGGCCCAGGGGTTACCGCTCGAGGGTTCATCGCCCTTGTCGACAAGTTGTCAAATGACCATGCAAGACTCGACACAACTGACGTCTCACACAGTCATTCCTCTACCAAAACCAAGACTTCTATCCTTGAGACCCCTCGACGACCCACGGTCGCGAGCATTTCCTTCCTTGAGACCTCTCGACGACCCACGGTCGCGAGCATTTCCTTCCTTGTCACCCTATCATTCGGTTCAACTCATAAATGCCTATTTGATATCCATTTCTTAAAACTCACCTTGAATCATAGTCCTTGCCTTAGACACTAAGCCCGTGCATCGTGCCTTAAGCCAATCGTGCTCTACGTGATACTCCTGCCCAAGTCGACGAGCCTTGAGATCGAGGACTACTTAACTTGACAACCGCAGAATGAGCGGGACAGCACTTGGAAAGACTTAGGTCGATCGGCACAACTTTGCCTAACTTACTCAAGCCTACAACTCAACGAGCAAAGGCTGCGTCGAGCCTTGCCTCGATGGAACGTGCCGTGCACCATTCAACTTTGAACGACCAAGTCATTTGGGTGCCTAGACTTACGCCAGCAGTCGTGCGACGCAACTTAACTCTTGGGCAAGCCAAGGCCATGCCAAGCCTTCGACGAATGGGACCGTGCATGCTTTATGAAACATTCATGCGGGCAAAGCCTATGACTTAGGCTACGTTCATACTTCGCCTACTCAACCAACTTACCTTCTCCCAAGCCACGAGACGAAGGATCGAGTGTCATTTTCAAAGCACACCGTGCACCAACTCTAAGCCGACAGTTGGACCTTTCCATATTCTAACTCATTTCAACCCATCGGGATTATTCCCTTTAGCTATGTGGATTCATCTCTTTTATTATTAAGCCTACTTGTGCAAGTTGAAAACATGCATATTATTATGTGAAGGCAAAGATGAGGCAAGTTCACCGAAACTACCCCACCTGAGCGAACGGTCACCTTGACCGAGCAATGTCTTCCAGCAGCCGTTGCAAGGCTAAGGCCGAACGCCATCGGCGTTTCGATTTCCTCTGATTGACTGAGCGGGACGGGGCACTACACATATCCCTTCTGAGTCGCTGAGTAGCCCACGAAGATGCACTTGACTACTCTGGGGTCAAGTTTCCCAACTGATGGTCAGTTGTCTTTCACAAAGCACACACACCCGAATACCTTTTATCACGTCCCAGAACCAGAATACTGGAGAGCGGGGGCGTACATAGCCAGCTACGTATATTAAAATGGAATTCATCTCGCTATACGGTCACGGCTGTCTAGATATGAGGGTTTACTACAAGCCAACAGTCTCTTAAGGTCAAGCCTATTGTCTCAATCTCAAGCAAATAATATAGTTACAATATGTTAGATCACCAAATATACAATAAAAGGCGTCCCAAATATTACATATTCAGCTGATCATGAAGCTAGTCATACAAAATGCAAAGACTAGCAAGAGTTTAGTCATACATGATCAACCCTAGGATTTGTTAATCATGTTTACAGCCCATAGGCAGACAGTAAGTAAATATGCATCGAGCTAACAGGTGCTCGTCGGCTAAACGCCTCAAAAGAATAATTTTACAATGTAGTGAGCGAAACAAAATAGAAAAACTCACTCGTAGCCCGGGTTCCTTCTAGTCATCACCATCGGGCTGGAGGTTCGGTAGATCCTCGGGAGCTGCTCCGAAATCTGGCCACACAAAACCAGCTGGGTCAAACCCCAGAAAAAGCAAGTGCCACAAGGGAGGCCACAAAATAAGAACAAAAGCCAGCATATCAGAACATAAGAAAATAGAAGAAAGTACAAGTAATAAAGAGTACAACAGGACAATAAACGACTAGGGACGTGAAACCATTCCGGGAGCCAGGTTACAATCCTTAAACCAAACAAGGACCGGGGTTGTAACCCTTCGCCTGAATAGCACTCTGTCTCTACCCATTTATTGTTTAAGAATAAGTAAAACAATCATTCTCAGGAGTACCAAGTACTAGGACTTGACGAGACTTAGACAAGGCTGGACACCATCCATTCACAAGCGGCCAAGCAAATATTACGGCTTACTACTTAACTAACTAGGGTTATCACAAGCCTAATTACTAACAAGATGCAAATGAGAATTTCCCAGTCCCAAGCCCTGTAGACTATCCAGTTATCCATTCGTGGGTTAAGAGTATGGTTGGGTACATCGCCCCGGAGACGATATACCCTTAGGTGACTTAGAGGGTGCAACACATGACAGTGTGCTGGAATGTGCCCTACTCGTCGGCAGGCTACAAGTCCATTTAAAGCGTCCAGATAACGAGATTGCATGTGACTGGAAATCCTCTATGAATTATAGTTTGATCTAGTCATTAGCCTAGTCCATATTCAGTGCAAATTCCTGACCGTGGGAACCAGGGAGTCACGTCCTAGACATGATGCAAGACAAGACAAGTGGATTGCACAAAGCAAGCAAGAAGGAACACCCACGGTGTCAGAGTTGGTTACAAGAGTCAAGTTAGCCATCGCAACAGCATCAAGTCAAGTCAAGTTACAAGTCAAGAGTGCGCCGCCACGGGCCACTATCAAGTTATCCAGTTACCAAGATTAATCATGAACCACAGGTTACAAGTTAAGAGCGCACCCCATCGGGTCACTATCAAGAAAATCAGAAAGTACCAGGATCATAAATCACAGAAATCACAAAAACCGTACTTGTCACGCCCCAGGACCAGAATACTGGAGAGCGGGGGCAGACATAGCCAGCTACGTATCTTGAAATAGAATACATCTCAACAATACGGTCACGGCTGTCTAGATATAAGGATTTACTACAAGCCAGCAGTCTCTTAAGGTCAAGCCTATTGTCTCAATCTCAAGCAATTTACAGAGTTGCAAGATATTAGAGCATCAAATATATATATATAAGGCGTCCCAAATATTACATATTGGATGATCATGAAGCTAGTCGCACAAAATGATAGGACTAGCAAGAGTTCAGTCATACATGATCAACCCTAGGATTTGTTAATCATGTTTACAGCCCGTAGGCAGACAGTAAGTAAATGTGCATCGAGCTAACAGGTGCTCGTCGGCTAAACGCCTCCAAAGAATAAATTTACATATAAGTGGGTGAAACAAAAAGGGGAAAACCCACTCGTAGCCCGGGTTCCGTCTAGTGTTCACCATTGGGCTGGAAGCTTGGTAGATCCTCGGGAGCTGCTCCGAAATTTGGCCACACAAAACCAGCTGGGTCAAACCCCAGAAAGAGCAAGTGCCACAAGGAGGCCGCAAATAAGAACAAAGCCAGCATATCAGAACATGAAGAATAAAAGGGAAGTACAAGTAATAAAAGTACACAGAGCGATAAACGACTAGGGACGTGGAACCATTCCGGAAGCCAGGTTACAATACTTAAACCAAACAAGGACCGGGATTGTACCCCTTCGCCTAAATAGCTCACTGTCTCTACCCATTTATCGTTAGAGATAAGCAAAACAATCATGATCAAGAGTTCCAGGTACAGGGGCTAGACAAGACTTAGACAGAGCTGGACACCATTCATTCACAATCGGCCAAGCAAGTACTACGGCTTACTACTTTAACTAACTAGGGTTATCACAAGCCTAATTACTAACAAGATGCAAGTGAGAAACTCCCAGTCCCAAGCCCTGCAGACTATCCAGTTATCCTTCCGCGGGTTGAGAGTTATAGGTGGGTACATTGCCCGGGAGACAAATGTACCCTTAGGTGACTTAGAGGGTGCAACACATGACAGTGTGCTAGAAATGTGCTCTACTCGTCGGCAAGCTACAAGTCCATTAAAGCGCCCAGATAACGAGATTGCCTGTGACTGGGAATTCTCCATGTTCTAGTTTGATCTAATCATTAGCCTATTCCAATTTAGCGCGAGTCCCTGGCCGTGGTCCCCAGGAAGTCACGTCCTAGACATGATGCAAGACAAGACAAGTGGATTGTACAAGCAAGCAAGCAGGAGCACCCACTGTGTCAAGGCAGGTCAAGTTAAGTTATCAAGTCAAGTCAAGTCAGGAGTGCGCCGCCACGGCCACTATCAAGTTATCAAGATAAATCATGTCAGGGTACATTGTCAGGAGTGCGCCACGATGGGCCACTGTCGTGTTATGCTAGTTCCTTGTTATACCAGGCCATGTACAATAGTCATTCCAAACATATCAAGTAAAATCAAGTTCATGACAAAAGGCGTAAGGATATAAAATGGGCGTAAAATACCTAATAAAATACCAATATATATAGGGCTATAGAAGAGCCGAGCTTAAAGAAATAAACAATTCATCATAGACAAGTAGGTTGTGCAAGGGGTCAGGGGTTGGTCTGCGTAGGGTGTGTACTGCGCATGGAAGAGCTGCGCAAGAGTTGTCTTGCGCAAGGGTAGACTGCGCAGGGGTGGATTGCACAAGGGTAGATTGCGCAAGGGTGGGTTACGCAAGGGTGGATTGCGCAAGGGTGGATTGCGCAATGGTCAAGTGCGCAGGGGTTACTTTGCGCATGGCTGGATTGCGCATGGCTGGCTTGCGCCAGCGCAATCCAGCGCTGCGCAAAGCACTGGCTGAGGCTGCGCGCAATCAGCCCTGCGCTAAAGAGCACAGGCCTGGGGGGTGCGCAACCGGCCATGCACTAAAGAGCGCAAGGCAGAGGGGTGTTCTTCCTGGCCGAGAGCAGGTCCAAGAACACCAAGAACTTCAACTCTTCATAACTTTGTCAAATCAAAACCAAATCAAGATTTTCAAAGGTCTAACTTGAGTAAAATCGAATTCTCTTCCACATGGAAGCATCAAAATATACAAAAATCGAAGTTTAATAGATCAAAACCAAGGATTTTCGAAAATGGTTAAAACTTAGATCTAGAAGAATGAAACCTCCAAATCACAAAATGTCAAGTTCTAAAGTTGTTCTCCATGTCCTAATCTATCAAATGAACAAATAAAATTGGGTGCTTATTTGTTGGCAAGGTGCACTTGCCTATGGTGTGGTGTTGTGTGTGGAGGAAGGAGAAGAAGAAAATTAATGGAGAGTAAAGAGGAGAGAGAAAGTTTGGTGGAGATATAATGAGGGTGGTTGTGTTGTGTTGAGGGTGGAGTGTAGGTTAAAGTGTACCAATTCATATTAAACCAAACCTAATCAAACCAAACCAATTCCACAAAAATAAAACCAAGCCATGGTCCAAACCCATTTACGAGAAACCAAAATCCGCCAGTCGAGAAAATAGAATACGTGCCAAAATCCAAATACGAGCATAAATACGAAATACGGGAAATTAGGGTGACAACTCTACCCACTTTCAAAGAATTCCATCCTCGGAATTTAATCAAGGAGCTAGAGATTGCCACGACAAGCTATACTAAGCATAGGCAAGCTACACTAAGCAGTTCAATCATACAATCATACAATGCAAGCAAGGAAGGAAAAGCATAAGGCATAAGAAAGACATTATACCTCACGAGTCAAACAGGTAGGGATATCGCGATCGGATGTCGTCCTCACGCTCCCACGTTGACTCACCTAGAGAGTGATGACCCCAAGCAACACGGACTAAGTTAATAGTCTTGTTCTTGAGCGTCTTTTCTCTCCGGTCCAATATAGACACGGGCCTCTCCTCATACGAAAGGTTGGTACCAACAACCAATTCTGAATGATCTAGAATATGGC
This sequence comes from Iris pallida, assembly GCA_029216955.1. Classification (NCBI taxonomy): domain Eukaryota; kingdom Viridiplantae; phylum Streptophyta; class Magnoliopsida; order Asparagales; family Iridaceae; genus Iris; species Iris pallida. The sequence goes on along the minus strand of JANAVB010035219.1, from coordinate 12,683,434 downwards.
TCGGGTCCGGGATGTACCGTCTTAATTGGGATACATGGAATACATCATGTACCTCACTTAGCGACGGCGGAAGAGCGAGATGATAGGACACATCGCCTACTCGCTCCAGAATATCGAACGGCCCTATATACCTAGGACTAAGATTTCCCGTACGCCAAAACGAATGACGCCACGGATAGGCGAGATCCTAAGGAATACATGGTCGCCGACGGCAAATTCTAAGGGACCCGGTGAGCATCGGCCCATTGGCGCTGGCGATCCTGAGCAACTCGGAGGTGATCTCTGACTTTCCTGACCACTTCAACCGTCTGAGAAATTAGTTCTGGACAGAGCATCTGCCTCTCTCCGACATCGTCCCATGCTAACGGGGATCTGCATTTCCTACCATACAGAGCCTCGAAGGGTGCCATCTGGATACTGGCCTGGAAACTTTTATTGTACGAGAATTCTACCAGGTGCAGGTGATCCTCCCACGAACCACCGAAGTCAAGAGTACATGACCGCAACATATCTTCGAGAGTTTGTATAGTACGCTCTGACTGTCCATCTGTCTACGGATGATACGCTGAGCTGAACTTGAGACGAGTCCCCAAACTTTGATGAAGACTGCGCCAGAAGTACGATGTGAATCTCGTATTCCTGTCTGACACTATGCTGACTGGCACTCCGTGAAGTCGGATGATCTGCCTGAGATACATTTCTGCTAGCTGCACCGTCGACTGTCCAACTCTGAATGGAAGAAAGTGTGCCACCTTGGTAAGCCTGTCCACAATGACCCAAATAGCATCTCTGCCTGTCGGAGATCTGGGTAATCCAGTCACGAAATCCATGGTTATGTGTTCCCATTTCCATTCTGGGATCGGTAAAGGTTGAAGAAGTCCAGCTGGCCTCTGATGTTCGGCCTTGACTTGTTGGCAAACCAAACATCGAGAGACATACCGGGATATCTTCCTCTTCATACCATTCCACCAAAAGTGCTGACGAATATCTCGGTACATCTTTGTGCCGCCTGGGTGAATGGAGTACTGCGAACTGTGAGCCTCTGCTATGACTTCCTGTCTAATATCTCCACTGGGTACACAAAGATGCGTGCCGTGTCGAAGTGTACCATCTTCATGAATACATAGCTCTGGCCTTCTTCCTGCCTCGCACTCTGCTCTGAGCCGCTGAATCTTGGAATCTATTAACTGTGTTGTCCGGATCCTCTCAACTATGCTGGACTGGACCTGTAGACTGGCCATCAATGCCACGTTGGAAGGAAGAACCACTTCGATTCCCATCTTCTGAAAATCTGCCAATAACTCTGGTTGCGCCGTCAAGAAATAAACTCTGGCTCTCCTGCTCAACGCATCTGCTACAATGTTGGCCTTCCCTGGGTGATACTGCAAATCCACATCGTAGTCCACCAGTAGCTCGAGCCATCTTCTTTGCCGCATATTAAGATCCTTCTGGTGAAAACATACTTCAGGCTCTTGTGATCAGTAAATATCTCCACTCTATCTCCGTATAAGTAGTGCCTCCACAACTTAAGTGCAAACACTACTGCTGCTAGCTCCAAGTCGTGGGTCGGGTAATTCTTCTCATGATCACGGAGTTGACGTGACACATAAGCAATTACCTTCCCATGCTGCATCAAAACACATCCCAATCCTCTGCCTGAAGCGTCGCAATAAACTGTGAATCCTCCGGTCCCATCTGGAAGGGTGAGAATGGGAGCTGTAGCTTCCCTTCCCGAAAATTTAGGAAATATTTTATTTTTAATTATTTTATTCAAATGGTGATTTTTTTGATTTCGTAAACAAATATTATTTCATTTTATGTGGAAGACCTACACTAGAAGCTAAGATCTTATTAGAGTCATTGAGAGTTCAGATATATGTATATAGGGTTATATATATTCGTATATAGATATATTGAATTATATACATAGGAAAATATAGGGATATATATTTAGTGTGGATATTTATATATTGGTGTGTATAAATATTAATTGGTGAATATATACGTATATATGTATATATATTATATATGGAGTTATGTATAAATATTGATATGAATATATATTTAATATTGTTTTCCTTAAATACTATAAATAAGTATAAGTAATTATAAAGGATTATATATATAGAAATATATAAATGTAAGTGTATATGTGTATAAAATATATATTGTATATATGAAAGTGTGTATATATGTATATATATAGAAATATAGGTATATGAATATATATGGTAATATGTATATAAGTACATACATATATACATCCGTGTATTGGCTATAAATACATGAATATAGGTATATATAGATATTATATATGTAATTGTATGTATATATATAATTACATATAATAGTGTAATTATATGTATATATAACTATATATTTGTGTATGTGTATAAAAATATATATGAGAATATATATAGATATACATATATTAATTGCTTAATGAAAGAAGAAAGAAAGGAAATGAAATTAGAAACCAAGCCCAACCTGGGCCAAGTCCAGCCCGGCCCGCCCACATGTTCACCCATGGACCAAGCCAGCTCACTGCTTACACAAGCAGGCAAACCCGATCTTCCCTTCCCTCTCGGGTTCAGCCACATATACGCATAAGTGCACAGGACCACAAAGATGATCGAGGGAGGAAACAAAACTCAAACCCCTTGTAATCCCGAGCCCATTTAAAGGCCGACCAACCCTATACTTTGCACAGTACTGTGCATTACCAAGATTATACGAATAGGAATAGAGAGCAGCCGACTATATATATATAAACGAAAGGGAAGAGACACACCAAAACCCTAATCCAAACCGCGCCACCCCCAGCCCCCGACCTGGCGGCCACCCAGGAGAGTCCTCCACCGTCGCCGCCGATCGGAAGATTGGCCACGAGCGCGCGGACCGCGCACACAGGCGCTGTGCAGAGCAGCGACAGCAGTCGGAAGGACCGACTTCGATGGCATAACTCCCACCACGTTTGTTCGTTTCACGAACGAATTTCTCCGGTATGTCGACAACCTAACCGCCTCCATCTCCCTTCAATTAGTTTTCTGTGATTTGCGATGTACACCACGAGATTTGAGTTCCAAATCGAGGAAAAAACTCGATTTCTGGAAATTAGAATTTGTCCTGAAACGCCAACTTGGCGGTCGATTTGCGATCAGGATATCGCGAGTTTTGGGAAACCACTTGAACAAAGTTTTAGACAACCTAACCGAGATTGAAACCCTACTTTTAGTTTAATTTCTAGTTGATTATATTCTATTTAAAACTGATTTAAAAAATCAGGAAAAATAGTTTTCGAAAACTTAGAAATTGCTCCACACGACGTCCGTCCCGCCATTCCGGGCGACGTGGTCGCGCACCGAAGACATCGAAAGCTGCGTAACAGCTTCGTGGTCATGTGGGCTTTGACGGAATTCAAATTGGTCGCGTGTGCGCGACGAATTCGACGCGTATCCGTCGAAATCGTCCCATATCCGTCCAATGCAAATTCAGTCATAACTTCGTACACGCTCGTCAGATCGAGACGAAACTTATGCCAACAGGACCGTATCATTTTTCTGGTCCTGCATGCCAAGTTTGGTCCGATTCTGAGACAGTTGAAATCGACGTCGTTTTGCGGGTCCCACGGTCCCACTCAACGGGCGATTTTGTGCACGGCCCGCCGGAATCCAACTTTGGATATACGGTTGGGTTCGTATCGGAAAACTGGATCCGTAGACATGTAGTTTGACGACTTTAGAGACCCTTGACTCTGGCACGCTTTTTGGTACAAAACGGGTCCAACGGCGGACATCGTTTTTGCCCGAAATTACCGTTTTGCCCCTGTGTCCAGAATTGGATTTAAGGACAGACAATCCTAGATAATTTGACTATTCTGAGAACGTTAGTACTATTTTTTTCAGCATCCGGAGACTTCTGTATGTGTTGATTGATTATGGCTCGTGAGTGGTATTCATTATTGGTTTCTCCAGCTAAGGACCTCAGGTAAGTGCACTTTCTGATTGCTTTCCGATTCATAGTAGTCTTTTCATTTCATGTCTGTACATATATCTTGCTGCTTGTTGACACGCTCGTCACACGGAGTTGTCGGGAGGGGAAATATCTTAGTATACATGTGGACTACCCAGAAATATCCCAATATGTCTTATCTTGAATGCTAGCCACTGCAGACGACACGTGCAGTGTGCCTTATTTACCCCCTAGCCGTTCACATGTCGAAACAGATATTTCACACCACTTAGATAGATGTCTTTTATTAGCTTTTCCTTGTTTATTTCTCTATCGTGCTATGACATCATTTTATCTTACAGTTTTCATTTCTCATATGCTATTTCCATGTCTTGATAATTCTATTATATTTTGCACTGCCGTCGGTTTGTGTACTTGTTCCAATCCTGACTGGATAACCAACATTTTTCAGGTTTAGCCGCGATCACTCTTAGCACTTGGGGAGGCTTGGGTATGCTAAGATCGACCTAGAAATAGAAAGCAATTGTTTCAATTTCATTAATTGTAAAATCTTGTATTTTCCTTTAATAATAAATATTGTAACTGTTGTAACAAATATAGAAATGTGAATGAGCAATATTGTTTATCTTTGAGCATGTATTTTCTTGCGGGCTTGACAGCGTTCTACCGCCGACTCTGCGGCGTAGGCTGGCTTGGACACGTCTCGTATCCGAAAAGCGGGTGCGGGTCGTGACAAGTTTTTGTGGTGGCCCATGCAGGTCAGTTTTCACAAATTGTGCGAACTCGTGGTAGTACCATATTAGTCGTACTACTGTGAGCCTGCGACCAGGAAATGCTCATTCACAACTAGGATTAAAATAATTTAAGATAATGACTAGGACTAGGAGTCCCTTGTTCAAATTGACTGTTTGGTAGATAAGGTTATTAGATAGGCCATGCAATTTAGATAACTTGTTAGATCCCTACAGGTACACTATTATTTTATGACCATATGACCCCATACGGATACGCTATTCACTTGGTAAGGTAGGCTTACCTATAATTAAGGCTTGATTTTGATAAACTGTTTAATTTTCTTTTGCTCTATTAGATATAGACATCATTTCATGAGTTAGAGTTGCTTGTTTTAATTTTCTATTTTGCTGTAAGGATTTAGTTTATAATTTCTGATTCTGTAATTCGTGTGCGAATCTCGAAGTAGATTGATTTGAGATTTTCCTCAACCATAGAAATGCACATGAAATAGATACTAGGATGTTTGTATGTCTTGTCTTTAATAAATTCCTCCATGGTTAAATCTTTTATTTCAAATGTTGTGATTGATAGGACAAATACCTACGCTCTATTTTAGTCAACTTGTTTGAACCTCTAGAAGCTCATGGATTTTAGAGGAATGTTAGTTAACCCATAAAGATTAGGCAGCAGCGCACTGTCGTCAATTATTTAGTGGAGACTGTGGGTTCACTGCAGCCAGCAGCGCACTGGCGAGGCACAACCCATAGAAATGAAACTATTTTAAGGATCATAGGTTATAACACATTGCTAAAACTATGTTGTAGTTGACCAAGACTTTAGGGGTAGTAAGATAATGGGTTGACTGTATAAGCAAGAACTCCAGGTAAGGATTTGACTTTCTCAAAACTTGAACCATTGTGCCTCCTTTCCAAAAATCTCGCGTATTTATATTTTGATTATCTTGACCAATGCTGCTATTACAGCCTCGTTTTGCAAGCTTACTCTTTTGTCGAGCTTGATTCAAGACATGTGTTTATTGGGGACGCCCGCTAACATATTGTCTAATCAGAATCATTGTATCACGGTCTGATCAACCATGATGCAATTGGTTCGCCCTCTATTTAATTACACTACGTAGAATGAGGTATAGATGTATCTAGGATCTCACCCGCGACTGCTTTGACAATTCCTCTTGAATTATGTGTTCGTCTTTGAATGATGAAATCGTATTCAGTAACATCTCCATTGAATACTTTATTGTTTTTGTCTTTCACTGATTTGGAAAGACGAAAACTCGTGATGGTAAATAGATATAGAGTATTCCCATGGCTATGATAGTTGTATACGCAAGTGTAGCTACCAGCGGCCAGCCCTGTGACAGGAACCTTGCCACCATCCTAGCCTCTAAGGTGGGTAGACTGTAAGCCTTCTAAAATTTTTAGGATATGTCAGGATTACCGATTGATCAGAATAAATTCCTATTAGGATGAAAACTGGTGCCCCGTGGACTCCCACTTTCCCTTTAGATTATTTTGTGCCCCCGGCCGTGCCATTAATATTTGGAGTACGAGACTAGTTGTTATCTTCCAACAAACTTCATATGTAAGATCTAGACGAGTCCACCTTCACCTAGGTATGTCATGTCCCACTCAAACACGTCCCCTTGTACTCTATTTTTATGGTACGACTTTCAGGTAAAAAGGTCTAGCTGTAACCCTTACCATAATACCAGTATACTTCCCGACTCCCACCAGGGCATCAACCCTGACTCAATTCATTTCGACCCAATGTACGGTTGTGACCTACTCAAAGCCCACTACGCACATGTCACCAGTGTGCCACCCAATGGAGGCCCCATGTGTTACTTAAACACAAAAGTCACTGAAGGCGCATTTTGGGCTTATGGACCTAGTTAACCAACCCGACTAGCAACTAGCTCAAACCCTTGGATAGAAACCTATTCTAGTGTACCCTAATCTAGTAGAAAGAGTTTTTATCATTAGGATCTTGTCCAATCCATATAGATTGAAACCCAATGTTCATCCAATCAACAACTGATGTCCAAATAGAGAACCCATTAAGACCATAACCTTGATTTCTCAAATTTCGTTCTATTTTGGAACCTTATTTAGAATTTCGGGAACGAAATTTTTGTATTGCACGGATTGAGCGACCCTCCAAGGTACGAAGGAATTTTTGATTTAGCAATTGACTAGATCAGAGTAACCCAGTCTGGCAAACAAGTCAGTAGTTCGTAAACACCTTTTTAGCTGTACCGTCGGAAACTCTCAACCGTTCTTGAAACTTCATATTGCCCCGATTATTCTTCTTATCATCCTGCCCTTCCTCGTACAGAGCGATGAATGGTCAGACTTATTAGAATTTATCAATTTTTTTTTAACTACATGTGTAAATCTGTTGCCTGTTAAACCTTGGATTACTGGATAAACAAGAAAGACTTATAGATGCCTCATATTATAGATATCGGTTGGTAGGATTGTTAGCACTAGTTAAAAGATTATAAGATTTTAGTGACTCGTGTTTCAAGAGAGTAGTGTGACTAAAGGTGGGTAAAAGTCCTCGAGAATTCATAATTACGAAATGGCTAGGAGGAAGATATAAATAGTTCCGAGAAATTAGAATTCAAGGATATGGTGGAATAGTGGATTTTTTATTATTATTTAGTTATGTTTGATTTTTAGCATGTTTACGAATTAGAATTTCGAGGACGAAATTATTTTTAAGGTGGGTAGATTTGTAGCTCCCCTTCCCGAAAATTTGGGAAATATTTTATTTTTAATTATTTTATTCAAATGGTGATTTTTTTGATTTCGTAAACAAATATTATTTCATTTTATGTGGAAGACCTACACTAGAAGCTAAGATCTTATTAGAGTCATTGAGAGTTCAGATATATGTATATAGGGTTATATATATTCGTATATAGATATATTGAATTATATACATAGGGATATATATTTAGTGTGGATATTTATATATTGGTGTGTATAAATATTAATTGGTGAATATATACGTATATATGTATATATATTATATATGGAGTTATGTATAAATATTGATATGAATATATATTTAATATTGTTTTCCTTAAATACTATAAATAAGTATAAGTAATTATAAAGGATTATATATATAGAAATATATAAATGTAAGTGTATATGTGTATAAAATATATATTGTATATATGAAAGTGTGTATATATGTATATATATAGAAATATAGGTATATGAATATATATGGTAATATGTATATAAGTACATACATATATACATCCGTGTATTGGCTATAAATACATGAATATAGGTATATATAGATATTATATATGTAATTGTATGTATATATATAATTACATATAATAGTGTAATTATATGTATATATAACTATATATTTGTGTATGTGTATAAAAATATATATGAGAATATATATAGATATACATATATTAATTGCTCAATGAAAGAAGAAAGAAAGGAAATGAAATTAGAAACCAAGCCCAACCTGGGCCAAGTCCAGCCCGGCCCGCCCACATGTTCACCCATGGACCAAGCCAGCTCACTGCTTACACAAGCAGGCAAACCCGATCTTCCCTTCCCTCTCGGGTTCAGCCACATATACGCATAAGTGCACAGGACCACAAAGATGATCGAGGGAGGAAACAAAACTCAAACCCCTTGTAATCCCGAGCCCAAGCAAAGGCCGACCAACCCTATACTTTGCACAGTACTGTGTATTACCAAGATTATACGAATAGGAATAGAGAGCAGCCGACTATATATATATAAACGAAAGGGAAGAGACACACCAAAACCCTAATCCAAACCGTGCCACCCCCAGCCCCCGACCTGGCGGCCACCCAGGCGAGTCCTCCACCGCCGCCGCCGGCCGGAAGATTGGCCACGAGCGCGCGGACCGCGCACACAGGCGCTGTGCAGAGCAGCGACAGCAGTCGGAAGGACCGACTTCGCAATGGCATAACTCCCACCACATTTGTTCGTTTCATGAACGAATTTCTCCGGTATGTCGACAACCTAACCGCCTTCATCTCCCTTCAATTAGTTTTCTGTGATTTACGATGTACACCATGAGATTTGAGTTCCAAATCGAGGAAAAAACTCGATTTCTGGAAATTAGAATTTGTCCTGAAACGCCAACTTGGCGGTCGATTTACGATCAGGATATCGCGAGTTTTGGGAAACCACTTGAACAAAGTTTTAGACAACCTAACCGAGATTGAAATCCTACTTTTAGTTTAATTTCTAGTTGATTATATTCTATTTAAAACCGATTTAAAAAATCAGGCAAAACAGTTTTCGAAAACTTAGAAATCGCTCCACACGACGTCCGTCCCGCCATTCGGGCGACGTGGTCGCGCACCGAAGACATCGAAAGCTGCGTAACAGCTTCGTGGTCGTGTGGGCTTTGACGGAATTTCAAATTGGTCGCAGTGTGCGCGACAAATTCGACGTGTATCCATCGAAATCGTCCCGTATCCGTCCAATGCAAATTCAGTCATAACTTTGTACACGCTCGTCAGATCGAGACGAAACTTGCTGCCAACAGGACCGTATCATTTTTCTGGTCCTGCATGCCAAGTTTGGTCCGATTCTGAGACAGTTGAAATCGACGTCGTTTTGCGGGCCCCACGGTCCCACTCAACGGACGATTTTGTGCACGGCCCGCCGGAATCCAACTTTGGACATACGGTTGGGTTCGTATCGGAAAACTGGATCCGTAGACATGTAGTTTGACGACTTTAGAGACCCTTGACTCTGGCACGCTTTTCGGTGCAAAACGGGTCCAACGGCAGACATCGTTTTTGCTCGAAATTACCGTTTTGCCCCTGTGTCCAGAATTGGATTTAAGGACAGGCAATCCTAGCTAATTTGACTATTCTGAGAATGTTAGTACTATTTATTTCAGTATCCGGAGACTTCTGCATGTGTTGATTGATTGTGGCTCGTGAGTGGTATTCATTATTGGTTTCTCCAGCTAAGGACCTCAGGCAAGTGCACTTTCTGATTGCTTTCCGATTCATAGTAGTCTTTTCATTTCATGTCTATACATATATCTTGCTGCTTGTTGACACGCTCGTCACACGGAGTTGTCGGGAGGGGAAATATCTTAGTATACATGTGGACTACCCAGAAATATCCCAATATGTCTTATCTTGAATGCTAGCCGCTGCACACGACACGTGCAGTGTGCCTTATTTACCCCCTAGCCGTTCACATGTCGAAACAGATATTTCACACCACTTAGATAGATATCTTTTATTAGCTTTTCCTTGTTTATTTCTCTATCGTGCTATGACATCATTTTATCTTACAGTTTTCATTTCTCATATGCTATTTCCATGTCTTGATAATTCTATTGTGTTTTGCACTGCCGTCGGTTTGTATACTTGTTCCAATCCTGACTGGATAACCAACATTTTTCAGGTTTAGCCGTGATCACTCTTAGCACTTGGGGAGGCTTGGGTATGCTGAGATCGACCTAGAAATAGAAAGCAATTGTTTCAATTTCATTAATTGTAAAATCTTGTATTTTTCTTTAATAATAAATGTTGTAACTGTTGTAATAAATATAGAAATGTGAATGAGCAATATTGTTTATCTTTGAGCATGTATTTTCTTGTGGGCTTGACAGCGTTCTACCGCCGACTCTGCGGCGTAGGCTGGCTTGGACACGTCTCGTATCCGAAAAGCGGGTACGGGTCGTGACAGGAGCCGTTATCAAACCTTGCTTTCAACTTCTCAAATGATTCCTGACATTCTGCTGTCCAAATGAATGGCACATCCTTGCGGGTCAACTGGGTCATTGGCGCTGAAATCCTTGCAAAATCTGAGACGAACCGCCGGTAGTAGCCGGCCAACCCAAGAAAGCTGCGAACTTCTGCCACTGAACTGGGTACTGGCCAAGACTCGATGGCCACAATCTTCTGGGGATCCACTTCCACTCCTCCTCGGGTAATGATGTGTCCCAAGTAAGAAATGCGATCGAGCCAGAACTCGCATTTACTGAACTTGGCGTACAACTAGTGCTCTCTGAGAATCTGGAGGACAACTCTGAGATGCTGCTCGTGCTCTGCTTCACTCTTGCTGTAGACCAGGATGTCATCAAGGAACACTATCACAAACTGATCCAAGTAAGGCATGAAAATACGGTTCATGAGGTCCATGAACACTGCCGGCGCATTGGTCGCTCCAAAGGGCATAACTAGAAACTCCCAATGCCCGTACCTAGATCGGAACGCCGTCTTCGGGATATCCTGCTCTCTGACTCTGATCTGGTGGTATTCTGACCTGCAAGTCTATCTTCGAGAAAACTGAAGCCCCCTTGAGTTGATCAAACAAGTCATCTATCCTTGGAAGAGGGTATCTGTTCTTAATTGTCACTGAGTTCAAGGTACGATAATCCACACATAGCCTAGACGTACCATCCTTCTTTTTCACAAGAAGCATTGGGGCTCCCCAAGGCGATCCACTAGCACGAATGAATCCTTGGTCCTGAGTTCTTCAATCATCTTGTACAAAATCTCCAACTCTGAAGGCGCCATCCTGTAGACTCGCTCTGATACTGGTGCTGTCCCGGGAATCAAGTCGATGGTGAACTCGATCTCCCGCTCTGGTGGCATCCCTGGAAGTTCCTCTTGGAAGACATCTGGAAACTCTTCAACTATCCGGGGCAACTGCACTGCTGCTACTGCCATCCGTAATACTGGAGGAGATGGCTCCACGGCGCCTCTGGAAAATGAAAACTCTGGCTCTCCGGGAATACTAAAGACAACTCTGCCAACATGGCAGTCTATCCTAGCATAATGGTTCCTCAACCAATCCATGCCTAGGACTACATCATAGTCTGCCATAGGGAACTCTATAAATCTAGCGGGAAAACTCTCTACCGCTAACTACGATCCGAAACGAGGAAAACACTCGATCTACTCCCACTAAGACCATTACCAGTAAGTATATTGAGCCTCACTGATAATGACTCGGGCTCCAATCCTATCCGTGTCGCGAATCGTACAGACATGAATGAATGCGATGCTCCAGAATCAAATAATACAGATGCTGGAAAGGTGTTGACGAGAATAGTACCTTCCACTACCTCACCTAGTGCAACTTCTTCTTCCATGGTCATCATCATAGCCTGACCTCTAGCTGCGGGTCCCCTCTGCTGGAAACCCCTCTGTCGGTTCTGTGCTGGAGCCTGGGTGAACTGCTGCTGGTTCTGCTGCTGAAAGGCCTGGGCCTGAGGCAACAATGGCCTCGGGTACTGCTGCTGCTGGACTGGAACTGGGGCTGGTCCCCTCACCGAAGAACTAGAAAGATTGGATGTTGATGGACCTCCCCTATTCGGGCAGGTCCCTATCTGGTAGTCTGCTCCTCCACAAGCCAGGCACTAATCCCTGTGCCCTACGACACTCTGCCACTACATGGCCCGACTTCCCGCAATGAGAACATCCCATCGCGGAAGACTGCTTCTGCTTCTGCTGCTGCGGGTACGTCGGGGTCGAATGCTGAACCGACGTCACTGAGGCCGCCCGCCTCGGAGTTCCAATGGTTATACCCCTAGCTGCCGGGGCTGGAGCTGAAGATTGGTGTATCTGGTTGTGGGACCGCTTCCTGCCTCCGGTCCTGTCCACAATTCTCCGGGAGGTATACTCATGCCTCCTTGTTGCCTTCAACACTGCATCGAACGTCTGGTGCTCGAACTGCTCCACAGCTAATAATATCTCTAAATGCAGCCCCTGCTGGAACCACTGAGCCCTATCGAACTCGGTTGCCACCAAGGTGGGGGGAACCTACTCAGCCTAGAAAACTCGATCGCATAGCCATCGACCGTCCTGCCTCCTTGCTTCAAGTTGGTGAATCTGGTCTGCAGGTCGTACCGTGCCACCGCATCGAAGTACTTCGTCCTGGAACCTCTCTCTGAACGTCGCCCAAGTGACTGGTGCTGCTAATCCCATGGCCTGAGTTGCCCACCAATCGCGAGCCAAGTCTAACAACTGTAGCCGTACCACCGCCACCTTCTCATTCTCAGGTGTCCTAGCTGCTTCTAGAACCACCTCGGTATCCTGAAGCCAAGCGTCCGCGGCAATCGCATCTTCACTGCCGTCAAAGAAGGGAGGGTTCAAGCGCTTGAAACTGTTGGCCGCCTGATTTCCTTGGGGACCTCCTCGGTTTAGTGCATCATGAACTTCTGGTGCAAGGCGTCGCCTCGACGATCTTGGGATGCAAGCAATTCTCTGATAAGCCCTACCAAAGGTCCCTCATCCTATCTAGCTGGTTGAACGGGCGGAGCTGCCTGAACTGGAGGTTCTGAGCCTCCGGGAAGCATAACTCGGGAGGCTACTCCAGAGTGCTGAGCTTGATCTTCCTGGCGCTGGGGTGCTTGTCGAGCTTCCTCTGGCTGGTTGGCAGGTCCGGGAGCAATGCCGCTGAAGAAGACGACATAGGGAATAGTAAGGAAAGGACCAGGACAGATCAATGATACAAGCATGTGATCAGGTCAAGAATTTCAGGGATTTGAAGATACGAGTAGAGATCAAGGGCGAATATTGATTGAGACATCTATTCGGTAAACCCTCACATTTCTTGAATGCCAAGACCTGTATGGGCCACCACTTAAACCATGTCACGCCCCAGAACCAGAATACTGGAGAGCGGGGGCAGACATAGCCAGCTACGTATCATTAAATAGAATACATCTCAACAATACGGTCACGGCTGTCTAGATATGAGGGTTTACTACAAGCCAGCAGTCTCTTAAGGTCAAGCCTATTGTCTCAATCTCAAGCAATTTACAGAGTTGCAAGATATTAGAGCATCAAATATATATATATAAGGCGTCCCAAATATTATATATTGGATGATCATGAAGCTAGTCGCACAAAATGATAGGACTAGCAAGAGTTCAGTCATACATGATCAACCCTAGGATTTGTTAATCATGTTTACAGCCCGTAGGCAGACAGTAAGTAAATGTGCATCGAGCTAACAGGTGCTCGTCGGCTAAACGCCTCCAAAGAATAAATTTACATATAAGTGGGTGAAACAAAAAGGAGGAAAACCCACTCGTAGCCCGGGTTCCGTCTAGTGTTCACCATTGGGCTAGAAGCTTGGTAGATCCTCGGGAGCTGCTCCGAAATCTGGCCACACAAAACCTAGCTGGGTCAAACCCCAGAAAGAGCAAGTGCCACAAGGAGGCCGCAAATAAGAACAAAAGCCAGCATATCAGAACATGAAGAATAAAAGGGAAGTACAAGTAATAAAAGTACACAGAGCGATAAACTGACTAGGGACGTGGAACCATTCCGGGAGCCAGGTTACAATCCTTAAACCAAACAAGGACCGAGATTGTACCCCTTCGCCTGAATAGCTCACTGTCTCTACCCATTTATCGTTAGAGATAAGCAAAACAATCATGATCAAGAGTTCCAGGTACAGGGGCTAGACAAGACTTAGACAGAGCTGGACACCATTCATTCACAATCGGCCAAGCAAGTACTACGGCTTACTACTTTAACTAACTAGGGTTATCACAAGCCTAATTACTAACAAGATGCAAGTGAGAAACTCCCAGTCCCAAGCCCTGCAGACTATCCAGTTATCCTTCCGCGGGTTGAGAGTTATAGGTGGGTACATTGCCCGGGAGACAAATGTACCCTTAGGTGACTTAGAGGGTGCAACACATGACAGTGTGCTGGAAATGTGCTCTACTCGTCGGCAAGCTACAAGTCCATTAAAGCGCCCAGATAACGAGATTGCCTGTGACTGGGAATTCTCCATGTTCTAGTTTGATCTAATCATTAGCCTATTCCAATTTAGCGCGAGTCCCTGGCCGTGGTCCCCAGGAAGTCACGTCCTAGACATGATGCAAGACAAGACAAGTGGATTGTACAAGCAAGCAAGCAGGAGCACCCACTGTGTTAAGGCAGGTCAAGTTAAGTTATCAAGTCAAGTCAAGTCAGGAGTGCGTCCGCCACGGCCACTATCAAGTTATCAAGATAAATCATGTCAGGGTACATTGTCAGGAGTGCGCCACGACGGGCCACTGTCGTGTTATGCTAGTTCCTTGTTATACCAGGCCTATGTACAATAGTCATTCCAAACATATCAAGTAAAATCAAGTTCATGACAAAAGGCGTAAGGATATAAAATGGGCGTAAAATACCTAATAAAATACCAATATATATAGGGCTATAGAAGAGCCGAGCTTAAAGAAATAAACAATTCATCATAGACAAGTAGGTTGTGCAAGGGGTCAGGGGTTGGTCTGCGCAGGGTGTGTACTGCGCATGGAAGAGCTGCGCAAGAGTTGCCTTGCGCAAGGGTTACCTTGCGCAAGGGTAGACTGCGCAGGGGTGGATTGCACAAGGGTAGATTGCGCAAGTGTGGGTTACGCAAGGGTGGATTGCGCAAGGGTGGATTGCGCAATGGTCAAGTGCGCAGGGGTTACTTTGCGCATGGCTGGATTGCGCATGGCTGGCTTGTGCCAGCGCAATCCAGCGCTGCGCAAAGCACTGGCTGAGGCTGCGCGCAATCGGCCCTGCGCTAAAAGCACAGGCCTGGGGGGTGCGCAACCGGCCATGCACTAAAGAGCGCAAGGCAGAGGGGTGTTCTTCCTGGCCGAGAGCAGGTCCAAGAACACCAAGAACTTCAACTCTTCATAACTTTGTCAAATCAAAACCAAATCTAGATTTTCAAAGGTCTAACTTGAGTAAAATCGAATTCTCTTCCACATGGAAGCATCAAAACATACAAAAATCGAAGTTTAATAGATCAAAACCAAGGATTTTCGAAAATGGTTAAAACCTAGATCTAGAAGAATGAAAGCTCCAAATCACAAAATGTCAAGTTCTAAAGTTGTTCTCCATGTCCTAATCTATCAAATGAACAAATAAAATTGGGTGCTTATTTGTTGGCAAGGTGCACTTGCCTATGGTGTGGTGTTGTGTGTGGAGGAAGGAGAAGAAGAAAATTAATGGAGAGTAAAGAGGAGAGAGAAAGTTTGGTGGAGATATAATGAGGGTGGTTGTGTTGTGTTGAGGGTGGAGTGTAGGTTAAAGTGTACCAATTCATATTAAACCAAACCTAATCAAACCTAAACCAATTCCACAAAAATAAAACCAAGCCATGGTCCAAACCCATTTACGAGAAACCAAAATCCGCCAGTCGAGAAAATAGAATACGTGCCAAAATCCAAATACGAGCATAAATACGAAATACGGGAAATAAGGGTGACAGTACTAGTTATAAGCAAATCATCGAAAACCGTGCCAGGTCGTGTTGGATCAAGATAGTTGTATTGTATGGAACAAGATCTTAAAACTCCAATCAACAAGGAGAAGCCAAGCCCAAGGAAATAAAACCAAAACACCATGGGCAATTAGATTGCTGCTGGGGTTCAGGGGATCAGGTTGCGATAAGGTCAGATTATGCTGGGTCAAAGGGTGCTGAGTTGGGTTGCGTAGGAGTCGAGCTGTGCTGAGTCGGGCCGCGCTGAGAGCCAAGCGCGCTGGGAGCGGTCGCGCTGAGTCGGGTTGCGCTAGGATCGGCTTACACTAGTTCCAAGCGCGCTGAGATGCGAGCTGCGCTGGGGTCAAGCGCGCTAGGGGGAGGGAGGCGCTGGAGCTAAGGAACGCCAGCACTGGTTCAGCTCAGCGCAATGTGCTGGCCGAGGAGTTGCGCAGTTCGGCCATGCGCTAAAGAGCGCTGGCCGAGGATCATCTTCTCCATCTGGCCGAGAGGAAGACCCCAAGAACTCCAATATTCCAATCTTAATATCTTGGCCAAATCAAAACGTAATTTGGATTTTTAAAGTTCTAACTTGTGTAAAATTGAATTCTCTTCCACATGGAAGCCTCAAAACAAGAAAAAATCTAAGTTTAATAGATCAAAACCAAGAAAATCCGAAAATGGTTAAAACTTAGATCTAGAAAAATGGAAGCTCCAAATCACAAAATGCCAAGTTCTAATGTTGTTCACCATGGCCTAATCTAGCTAATGGATAAATAAAATGGGGTTCTCATTTGGTGGCAAGGTGCACTTGCC
The DNA here is from genome assembly GCA_029216955.1 of Iris pallida. Lineage (NCBI taxonomy): Eukaryota > Viridiplantae > Streptophyta > Magnoliopsida > Asparagales > Iridaceae > Iris > Iris pallida. Next base: position 12,666,653 of record JANAVB010035219.1, on the reverse strand, counting down.
TATGGTGTTGGTGGTGGAAAGAAGAAGAAGATGAAGAAAATTAATGGAAATTATGAGGAGAGAGAAAGTTAGGTAGGATTTTAATGAGGGGATGGTGTGTTATGTTGAGGGTGGAGGTTAGCTAAGGTAGTCCAACCAAACCAACCAATTCCTTCTCCACAAAATAAACCATGCCAGGTCCAAAAACCAATTTTACGAGAAAGACAAAATCCACAAATCGAGCAAAATACAATTACAGGATAAAATCCGAGAAAATAAAATACAGGTCCGAAATACATGTAGCCTAATTAAAATACATATTTCGAAATACGGGTGTTACAACTCTACCCACCTTAAAAGAATTACGTCCTCAGAATTTAAATCAAGATGCTTAGAGAGGTAAGAGCCAGCTACACTAAGCACAGATAAGCTACCCTAAGCAAACAATCAAGCAATCATACATGCAAGCAAGGGATGGAAGTATAAGGCATAAGGAAGACATTATACCTTACGAGTCAAACAAGTCGGGATATCGCGATCGGATATCGTCCTCACGCTCCCACGTTAACTCACCTAGAGAGTGATGACCTCAAGCAACACAGGACTAAACTAATAGTCTTGTTCTTGAGTATCTTTTCTCTCCGGTCCAATATAGACACGGGCCTCTCCTCATACGAAAGGTTGGTACCAACAACCAATTCCGAATGGTCCAGGATGTGGCTCGGGTCGGGATATACCGTCGCAATTGGGATACATGAATACATCATGCACCTCACTTAGCGACGACGGAAGAGCCAGACGATAGGATACATCTGCTACTCGCTCCAAGATATCGAACGGCCCTATATACCTAGGACTAAGCTTTCTCCGTACGCCAAAGCGAATGACGCCGCTGGTTAGGCGAGATTCTAAGGAATACATGGTCGCCGATAGCAAACTCTAAGGGACGTCGATTAGCATCGGTCCAATGGCGCTGGCGATCTTGGGCCACTCGAAGACGATCTCTGATCCTTCTGACCACTTCAACTGTCTGGGCAATCATTTCTGGACCAAGCATCTGTCTTTCTCCAATATTATCCCAGGCTAACGGGGATCTGCACTTTCCTGCCATATATGGCCTCGAAAGGTGCCATCTGGATACTGGCCTAATAACTATTATTGTACGAGAACTCCACCAGGTGCAAGTGATCTTCCTACGAACCACCGAAGTCGAGTATGCATGACCGTAACATATCTTCAAGAGTCTGGATCGTGCGTTCCGACTGGCCATCTGTCTGCGGGTGATAAGCTGAGCTGAACTGGAGGTGAGTTCCCAAACTCTCTTGCAAGCTGCGCCAAAAGTGTGACGTAAACCTTGAATCCCTGTTCGAGGTGATACTAACGGGCACACCGTGAAGCCTGACAATCTGCCTGAGGTACATCTCAGCCAGCTGAGCCGTAGAGTGACCAACTCTGAACGGAAGAAAATGAGCCACCTTCGTGAGCCGATCTACTATAACCCAAATAGCATCTCTGCCAGTCGGGGATCTAGGTAATCCAGTCACGAAATCCATGGTCACATGCTCCCACTTCCATTCTGTAATCGACAAGGGCTGAAGAAGTCCAACGGACCTCTGATGTTCAGCTTTAACTTGTTGACAAACCAAACACCGAGAGACAAACCGGGCTATCTCTCTCTTCATGCCATTCCACCAAAAATGCTGACGAATGTCTCTATACATCTTCGTACCACCGCGATGAATAGAATACTGTGAACTGTGAGCCTCTGCCATAACTTCCTGTCTGATATCTCCACTGGGTACACAAAGATGAGTGCCGTGTCGAAGTGTACCATCTTCATGAATGCACAGCTCTGGCCTTCTTCCTGCCTCACACTCTGCTCTGAGTCGCTGAATCTTGGAATCTGTAGATTGCGCCATCCGGATCCTCTCAACTATGCTGGACTGAACTTGCATGCTGGCCATCAATGCCACACTGGAAGGAGGACAACTTCAATTCCTATCTTCTGAAGATCTGCCAATAACTCTGGTTGTGCTGTTAGGAAGTAAACTCCGGCTCTCCTGTTCAATGCATCTGCTACAACGTTGGCCTTCCCTGGGTGATACTACAAGTCCACATCGTAGTCCACAGTAGCTCGAGCCATCTTCTCTGCCGCATGTTAAGATCCTTCTGGATGAAAACATACTTCAGGCTCTTGTTGCCGGTGAAGATCTTCCACTCTATATCCGTACAAGTAGTGCCTCCACAACTTAAGTACAAACACTACTGCTGCCAATTCCAAGTCGTGGGTCGGGTAATTTCTCTCATGATCACGAAGTTGTCGTGACACATAAGCTATTACCTTTCCATGCTGCATCAGAACACATCCTAAACCTCGGCCCGAAGCATCACAATATACTGAGAATTCTCCGGTCCCATCTGGATGCGTGAGAATAGGAGCCGTTATCAAGCCTCGCTTCAACTTCTTAAATGATTCCTGACACTCTGTTGTCCAAGCAAACTGCACATCCTTACGGGTCAACTGGGTCATCGGTGCCGAAATCCTTGACAAATCAGAAACGAATCGCCGGTAGTAGCCGGCCAATCCAAGAAAGCTGCGAACCTCTGCCACTGAGCTAGGTACTGGCCATGACTCAATAACCACAATCTTCTGGGGATCTACTTCCACTCCTCCTCGGGTTATGATGTGACCCAAGTACGAAATGCGATCGAGCCAGAACTCGCATTTACTGAACTTGGCGTACAACTAGTACTCTCTAAGCGTCTGAAGGACGATTCTGAAATGCTGCTCGTGCTCTGCTTCACTATTACTGTAGACCAGGATGTCATCTAGGAATACGATCATGAACTGATCCAAGTATGGCATGAAAATACGATTCATGAGGTCCATGAATACGGCTAGCGCATTGGTTGCTCCGAATGGCATAACAAGAAACTCCCAATGCCCATACCTAGATCTAAATGTTGTCTTCGGGATGTCCTGCTCTCTGGCTCTGATCTGGTGATATCCTGATCGTAAGTCTATCTTCGAGAACACTGAAGCCCCTTTGAGTTGATCAAATAAGTCATCTATCCTCGGGAGAGGGTATCTGTTCTTGATTAGTCACTGAGTTCAAGGTACGATAATCTACACATAATTTGGATATACCATCCTTTTTCTTCACAAGAAGTCATAGGGCTCCCTAGGGCAATCCACTTGTACGAATGAATCCCTTGGTCCTGAGTTCTTCAATCATCTTGTACAAAATCTCCAACTCTGAAGGCGCCATCCTGTAGACTCGCTCTGATACTGGTGCTGTCCCGGGGATCAAGTCTATAGTAAACTCGATCTCTCTCTCTGGCGGCATTCCTAGAATTTTCTCTGGAAAGACATCTGGAAACTCTTCAACTATCCGGGGTAACTGCACTGCTGCTACTGCCATCCGCAATACTGGGGAAGATGGTTCCACTGCACCTCTAGAAAATAAAACTCTGGCTCGCCTGGAATACTAAAGACAACCCTGCCAATATGGCAGTCTATCCTAGCATACTGGTTCCTCAACCAATCCATGCCCAAGACTACATCATAGTCTGTCATAGGAAACTCTATAAATCTAGCAGAAAACTCTCTACCGCTAACTACGATCCGATACGAGGAAAATACTCGATCTACTCCCATAAGACCATTACCAGTAAGTATATTGAGCCTCACTGTTAATGACTCGGGTTACAATCCTATCCGTGTCGCGAATCGTACAGACATGAATGAATGCGATGCACCAGAATCAAATAATACCGATGCTGGAGAGGAGTTGACAAGAATAGTACCTGCCACTACCTCACCTGGCGCAACTTCTTCTTCCATAATCATCATCATCGCCTGATCTTGTCCTTTGGCTGCAGGTCCCCTCTGCTGAAAACCTCTCTGCCTACTCTGCACTTGGGCTTGGGTGTACTGTTGCTGGTTCTGCTGCTGAAATGCCTGGGCCTGAGGCAACAATGGCCTCGGGTACATGCTGCTGCTGCATAGGTGCTGGTCCCCTAACCGACGGACTGGTTAGGTTGGAAGAGGAGGAACTACCCCTATTCGGACAGGCTCCTATCTTGTGATCTGCCGCTCCACAAGCCAGGCACAATTCCTGTGCCCTGCGACAATCTGCCACCACGTGCCCTGGCTTCCCACAATGAGAACATCCCATCGCGGAAGTCTGCTTCTGCTTCTGCTGCTGCGGATACGTCGAGGTTGAATGCTGAACCGAGGTTACTGAGGTCGCCCGCCTCGGAGTTCCAATGGTCAAACCCCTTGCTGCCGGGGCTGGAGCTGATGATTGGTGCATCTGATTGTGGGACCGCTTCCTACCTCCGGTCCTATCCACGATCCTCTGGAAAGTATACTCGTGCCTCCTAGCTGCTCTCAATACTGCATCGAACGTCTGGTGCTCGAACTGCTCAACTGCCAACAAGATCTCCAAATGCAGCCCCTGCTGGAACTGATGGGCCCTGTCAAACTCGGTTGCCACCAAGGTGGGGGTAAATCTACTGAGTCTAGAAAACTCAGATGCATAACCGTCGACCGTTCTGCCTCCTTGCTTCAAGTTGGTAAACCTCGTCTGTAAGTCGTACCGAGCTACAGTATCAAAATACTTCGTCTAGAATCTTTCTCTAAACACCGCCCAAGCAACCGGCATTGCTAATCCCACGGCCTGCGCCACCCACTAATTGCGAGCCAAGTCTAGCAACTGCAGGCGTACCACCGCCACCTTCTCATTCTCTGGTGTCCTAGCTGCTTCCAGAACCACCTCGGTATCCTGAAGCCAAGCGTCTGCAGCGATTCGCATCTTCACTACCGTCAAAGAAGAGAGGGTTCAAGCGCTTGAAGCTGTTGGCCGCGCTATTACCCTGATGACTGCTTCTGTTCAAAGCATCAGCCACCGCCTGGTATAAGGCATCTCCGTGACTGATCCTGGGAGGCTAATAGGGATCTGATGAGACCCACCAAGGTGCCATCATCAGGATCTGTAGGCTGGACGGGCTGAATTGGGGGTTCTCCTCCGGTAGGCACGACTCTGGAGGCCACTCCTGAATGTTGGGCTTGATCTCCAGGTTGCGGCTGGTCCACAGGAGGTGCTCTGCCTTGCTGAACGGACAGGTTCATGAACAATACCGCTGAAGAAGATGACATAGGAAACAATAAGGAAGGACCAGGACAGATCAACGATACAAGCATGTGATCAGGTCAAGATTCTCAGGGATTTAGAAGATACGAGCAGAGATCAAGGGCGAATACTGATTGAGACATCTATTCGGTAAACCCTCATATTCTTGAATGCCAAGACCTGCATGGGCCACCACTTAAACCATGTTACGCCCCAGAACCAGAATACTGGAGAGCGAGAGCGTACATAGCCAGCTACGTATATTGAAATAGGATTCATCTCGCTATACGGTCACGGCTATCTAGATATGAGGGTTTACTATAAGCCAACAGTCTCTTAAGGTCAAGCCTATTGTCTCAATCTCAAGTAAATAATACAGTTACAAGATGTTAGATCACCAAATATACAATAAAAGGTGTCCCAAATATTACATATTCAGCTGATCATGAAGCTAGTCATACAAAATACGAAGACTAGCAAGAGTTTAGTCATACATGATCAACCCTAGGATTTGTTAGTCATATTTACAGCCCGTAGGCAGACAGTAAGTAAATATGCATCGAGCTAACAGGTGCTCGTCGGCTAAACGCCTCAAAAGAATAATTTTACAATGTAGTTGTCACGACCCGCTCCCGAATAACCGGATTCGAGTCGGACACACCCAGCCTTTGTCATTAGAATAACAAAGTAAGCTGTACCGTTCTAGAGAAACTAACCAGATATCAAGACAAGTATGAAACACAGCATCTATAAATGTATCCCAGAGTAAAGTACAATATCAGAATTTATTACATTCCAGAATGATAGAAGTCTACTAGTCTCGATACATAGAAATAATAGGGAAACTAAGGAAATCTCTAGGCTTCTGCAGCCTCTAAGTCGTGAGCAGCACCAGCTAGCTCTCCTGCATCAATAGGTTCCTCACTATAGAATGTGTCGCACAAGGCCTCCAACTCACCTGCAACTTATCCAGTCAGGAGCGGAGCTAGTATATCCAGAGAAATGAACATGTACATCATGGTATGAATCAAGAAAACAGGAATAAATGTAAAGTACATGAATTAGAACAAGACATGAAACTGAATAGGAAATACTGAAAGTAAAACAAGAAACATGGTAAGATTCCTGAGCATGAAATACAACCTGAATCTGAAGTACAACCTGAACATGAAATACGACCATGAAATCCTGAAATACAAATTGAATCCTGACATGTGCAATATTTGAAATACATCTAGATTATGATCGACTTGGGTAGATGCAATGATAATGAAATGGTACGGCTTTGGCCCCGCGTGCACGGTGCGGGACCCAAGCTATTCACATGAGTAGTAACAGGGTTTGATCACATATCTATAGTATTTTCCCTCCCAGACACAAATGATACATGGAACATGAAACCAGACAATATCGTGAACTATCGTGTCATCAGGGAGATACAAGAAGGGATATGAAGACATAAGAAATGAACAAATCAGAGGAGTATACTTGCCTTGCTCCGGGTGATCGAGAAAGGGTGGTAAAGCTGGATATCCTCCTGTTTTATGAATTACAAATATAAGTCTACAATGTAGGTAAATACTTCTAGTCTAAAAGGTCACTATAACAACTTGTTTTAACTTCAACTTATCTATTCATAACTATAATTTACCATTTATACTACCACAATAATGTTTCAATAAAAGGTAACCTATCTATCTATCTACACACTTGTGTACCATAAAGTCACTCCTATACACAGAATTGGTTTCAGGTATGGTGGTTGATATCCACCCTTGTTTAGGTGATACATGTTCAATACCATTCTAACTACAGTTGATATCATCCCTGTACCAGGGCTTGTTCAATCCCTATCTGGACTAAGTCTCAAACCTATAGGTAATACCAGTCCAAACCAACCCTATACTCTGCATCCTAGCTTGTCAACCATTAATATAATTGATGTATTTATGCACAAACTAAAATGATACAACAAGATTGTTCCTAGAACTTTCCAAATCAGACCAGGTCTTGGGTTCAGATTGACTGCTAACTATTCAAAAAGAATTTCCCTTCTAAACTCAAGACTTTAAGTAGCAGTTCTTCTCAAAATACTATCCAACACATTCCTAATATGCAAACTTGACCTCAGTCCATATCCTGCATTATCTCCAGAATATATATTCACACAGGACATGATATGAATCAGTCCAATGTAGACCAGTAGGATTTCAATATCAATCCCATGCCTCACTCAGAAGTTCCTATCTCAGTCTTTAACATTCCAAGTCAGTCTAATATCAAGACAGCCTATAACAGAGGTTAGTTCAGTTAAGAACATGTTGGTTCATATTAGTAAAGGGTGGAAATGATTTCAATGTTCATTTAATCCTACTGATGACTGTAAAGTCCTGAATTTCGACAAGGTACACACAGTTCAGTACCCAGTCTCATTCCAGTTCTCTGTCAGGACATGGTGCAAGCCTGTCAACTGGATGGTAAATCCTACTACCTGTCCTGAGTACATCAGATAGGTTCATGGAACATTCATGTTCAAGTGTGGACTGGTATCCTCCTACACTTGAACAGAGTTCCCCTATCTTCCTTAAACCAAAATCAATCAACCATTACTCTGTGAACATACAACTCAATCTTCCCAAATTCGAATTGATGCTACAACTCTCAGGTTTAGCTCAAAACTGGATTGAGAACATCATAATCCTAATCATTAGAACAGTCCATAGCACCCTAACAAGCTATAATCTCCCAGTTACACTAATCCCAGTCCAAAAATATGCTTTAACTTAATATTTAAACCTTGTCTAGACTTCTAATATTCAGTGGTGAACTTGCTACCTACTCTATTGGATCAGTCCCCTTCTAACAACTACTAAACCATTAATCTTCCACTGTCTACAGGTTCCTGGATTGACCCCTCACCACTGCCAACCTTCAACCAATAATTTGGAATTTAAGACAACACCTTAACAAAACTAAGACTACAGTCCTATAGAAAATTGTTCACAACTAGCAAGGTAACTGGACTATTACACAACTGATCAGTACAGAATTTATCATGTTGTCCTGCTAATCAATCAGATACTTAGACAATTATCCTTGTTTAAGATAAAAATATCGAACTGGTTCATGACAAGGGTTAGAATGTAACTGAACCTAGGAATGGTACAAGGTTTTACATGCAGTTAAGGGCTCGATATCCCAACTGCCAGGTAGTATCAGTAATTGAATTGGAATTTCATGAGTCACAGTTCACTCCTATGATCATGCCTGGTCTCACCAAGGCTATTCAAAAGACTGTAAGAACCCAGGGGAAGTTCATCATATGAAATTTAATTGAGACACCACCATAGGACATATTACAATGCCTCCTAGAGGAAAGATTAAACAATAGATTGATAAGTCAGTACCTGCACAAGTTGAATCCTGAAAAGAACTTCTCCACCAAGTCAGATGTGTCTCTTGTGTCCAAGTCTCGAACGAGATTCTAAATTATCATTGATACAAATAATTAATGATCAGTGAGATGGATATTTGAGTTCCTCTGATACATTTAAACCAAATGTAGAATAGATCAAATAAGATCTATGGACTGATCTCTCATCAGGAATTCTAATATAACAATTTAAATTTGAACAATCAGAGGCTCGTATCAAGTGTTTCAGTAAATTCAACTGAAGAGAAAGAATGAAGGGATTAAGGCCTGCTTACTGAGTGTGAGTTGATATATGATCAATGACTCGATCAGTTGATCACAATAGGGTACAAAATAGAAGGATTCATCAAAACCTGAGTAACAGAGATCAAACAACACAGATCATTTAATCGACTCAAGCAACAGAGTATTTTCGAGGAGATCTAATCGACTCACCATCCATTCTTCTGATTGTACTCACGATCGATCAGGAATCATGAGATCCATTCCTACAATATTAGTTAAAGGGAAATGATCGATTATCGAAAGTTTGAGGACAACACCAAGAATCGAAGAATGCAATTCGAGAGATTAAAACATACTTATTTGATCTGGACCTATGGATGAAGAAGGGATTCTCCAAGAGTCTGGTTCAATTTGATGAAGAAGATGGCCATACCCACGCCATGGTTTGATTAAGAACAGAGTAACAGGGAGAATGGAGTGGAAGAGAAAGAATGAAAAGAAGGCTAGTTCCTTAGGATTTTTCCTAGAGATACCTGACCTAGAAGGAGGGATTTATAAGGGGGTCAGCTTGGGCCTCACGCAGAACTTTGGCGCCATTTCTGGCCAGCACATCACTCAGAATTTGTTAGGAAATCGAATTTGTAACCGCTCACATGGGTCGAGTGTAAAAGAGAGAAGGGAGTGAGCTGTGTAAACACATGCTCCCTTTCCTCTCAATTAGCTAAAGCCTTATTTGAAATAAGCATTAGAGTAATGAAGCAATTCCTTCCTCATGATTTAAGAGTCATTGGTTGGGTTTAAAATGAGCACTAGTTGGGCTGCCAGTGATGGGCCCAACCCATTGGTAGGTTTTAAAGGAATTCAAGTCCAACAAGAAAAATTAAATGAGGGCATGACTATATATATAACTTTACCTATATTAAAATACAATAAAATTCCCAAATCATTATTTAATATAAAAAAATTTAAAATTCTTCAATATTTAGAAAAGTGGAGTTACAAATCTCTCCCCCTTGAAAAATTTTGTCCTCGAAATTCAAAAATAGTTCAAAATTGATTTACGAAACATCCCAAAATGTTTATTGAAATTTAAAAATCAAAATGCTAAAATACAATCACGAAAACAATCTAGGATAGCGCTCTTGCATCTCATCCTCACGCTCGCATGTGGACTCTCCCGGAGAGTGGTGCCTCCACATGACGCGGACAAGAGGAATAGTCTGGTACCGCAGGCGCTTCTCTCTACGATCAAGGATCTCCACTGGCTGCTCCTCGTAGGTCAAGCTCGGACCCACCTCTAACTCTGAGTAGTCCACTACATGGCTCGGGTCTGGAATGTAACGTCGAAGCTAAGACACGTGGAAGACGTTGTGTACTCCCTCCAAGCTAGATGGAAGCGCTAGTCGATACGCCACCTCGCCAATCCGTGCTGTCACGTCGAAGGGCCCGATGAATCTCGGACTGAGCTTTCCGTCTCTACCAAAACGAATGACGTCTCTGGTCGGTAAAATCTTCAGGAACACTCTATCTCCAACTACGAACTCTAGTGACTGTCTGCTGCTATCCGCCCAGTGCTTCTGTCGATCCTGTGCAACTCTGAGCCTTGAGACCAAGTACACACAAAATTTTGAGATATCACGCTTTGACAAAGGTCGAGGATTAAACAGTCACGAAGTGGAATAAATTTTCAACTTAGAGGATAAGTCGTGAGGGCACTATCTTCCGGACATGATTGAAATTTTAGCATGATAGGAGAATCACTGTTAGGTAGGTATGATCAGATCGAAGTTTAAATAAAACATGATCAAAATATAGATATGATAAAATCTGATGGAATAGAATCCAAGTCTAGGAAGTCAAATGATCCAACAATAAAATACAATAAGAGAATTTGCAACGGTCGATTTGAAAATCAGATAGAACTACCCAAGAAGCATTAGTATCAATCAAGGAAAATGTACTAGGATTGCGATTTTCGAAATATCAATAATCAGACGAAAAGAAATATAGTCACCAGGGTGTCTAAAAACATATAGCCATTTGAAATCACAGTATTTAGAATCCTGCCTTGCCAGTGTACATCTGGCTGCAGCAATATTCAGTTCCATGACTCAAACAACGATATGTCACCGAATACTCTATCAACTTTATCAATCCAAAAAAGTGTTACGAAACAACTCAAGAGATCAAATATGAAAGTTTTTGGACAAAGTCTCGATAATATTTGAAAACCGACAAATACCTGAAATTATTTTAACTTAAAGCTCCCGGCTCGCTAGTACGCTGCTGGCTGCAGTGATACCCGTAGTCTCCATAATCCAGATAATGGTTGCAGTGTGCAACTGCCACGCCCTAGTAGGTCATTGAGTAGTCTCTAGACGTTATCCATAGGAATTTCAAAAAAATTCAAGGAATTAAAAATGGGTTCTCATAGTCCAAGTCACAAAATAGTATTATCTGCCTACTAGAATTCAAGGGTTTATTAGGTACTAAGAAACAACAAAGAGATTTCCTGAAATAGATCTTGAACACGAAACGAAGTTTCGAACAATAACAAGAATCTCAATTGGCCAACAGCCTCATATAGGAATCAAATGCCCGAATAGATAACAAAATCTCGGAGGATGAACAGAATGCAAAGTATAGAATAGAAACAAAATCTCGAAGCAAAATCTCATACCAGAAACAGAGTTCAACAAAATCTCAAATAACAATGAAATCTCAACAGAGTTCGAATGGAAAATGAAATCTTCAATAGAATACAGTCACAGATGGAAAATAATTCTCGAATAGAAGATCTCGAATAAGAAGAAAGACCACAAATAATGAATAGAAAACAATGTATCAATTAGAGAGTGGAAAACAAGCATGGAATTCGTGAATATGAAACAAGCGAAATCTAAATTAGGAAACGAGATCAAACAAGGTCGTGAACAGAAACAAATTTTTGAACAGGAATAAGTAACAAATATGAAACAATTTCTCAAAATAGCAACCAAAGTCTTCAAACGAAGTCTCGAATAGGGACTGATTCTTAAGCAAGTGTCAAGGTAGGAGTGAAGGTTCAACAATGTTTTGATTGGGATCAAGTTTCAAAATAAAATTTCGGATAGGAATAAAATCTCGACTAGCACATGGTTCAAAATAGGAAACTTTTCAAATAGAAGCAAAATAAAACCATGAATATGAAACAGGGTATCGAATAGTGAATTCTAAACAATTATCAAATTGTGGATCTGAAACAAGCTTACTCGAATAGGAAACAATATCTTGAAATAAATTTCGAATATCACTCAGGATTTCAAACAAAAAAACAAGAAGTTTCAAAAAATGATTTAGATGCTAAGAGGAATTTAAAGGAAGACTGGGTTACGAATCATAATACATGGTTTCCTCCGACCATACAAAAGAAGCCTTCTGCCTTCAATCTGTCTTCAGTATTACTCCGGGACTGGAATTACTTCCATCTTCTTCACTGTTCTGACGTAGACTGGTTCCTGCTGTAGTGCTCCAAGTGATTGCTGAATTCGAAGAGGTGGGTCCCATTGCTGTAGTCCTGGTGCTCCTCGTGCTTGTCCTTGGACAGTGTGATCAACGATCTCCGGGCAATCCTTGACTTGATGGGCAGGCGGTCCGCAGTGCAGGCGTAGCCTTCGTCTCTGGTGGCACTCTTTATGGTGATATCCTGGCGACGGCAGAAATTACAGGTGGTTGTCATCTGAATCTGAGTCTGGGTCTCCCGCTGGGCTGAAGCACAGAACCTCTGTTAGGAATATATGTCTGCTAGCTTGCTGGCTGTTGAGATCTGCTTTCGATGATTCGACTGGTGGTGTGACCAAAGAAGCGCAGACTAAGTGTTGTGACGCTTTGCGAGTCCAGGATAGCTGTTGTCTTCGTCATAAGTCTTCATGTCGCTCCTGGGCTTTAGTTTCCTATCTTGTTGTATGTGCTACGAGCTGGATCTCCCGGTTGGTGACTTCAATCTTCAGAGGAGTCGGGTTCTCAGGGACTTGAATGATCTTCAGTTGTGACTTCAGATTCTCGATTTGCTTCTCGATGCAAGATATGTGCTCGGTTTCGGAGAAGTCCAAAGGTCTAAAAATCTGGAAAGCAGAAGTCTTTTCTGGCTCGAGAAGCGTATCCACAAGTCTGGCTTGGAAAATGATGGCTTGCTCTCTCTCTCTCTCTCTGGGTGTCAAGGAACTTTCAAACATTTTCGTCAACTACGTACTACCCATGGGGATAGTAGGGACGACCTGCGGGGTGGAAGCTCGGAATCCTCAAGTTTAGGGGATCAGCCGCTCCGATGTCGCGTGCTTTTGAACTATATGAAAAACAGAAAATTGCTAAAATAACCTAGACCTAAATACAACAAGTGTTTATAGAATATCAATATACCTGATATGTCACGCCCCGATCCCAGAGGATCGAAAACTAGCCACTGGACGTGATGCCGTATAAGTCTAGAATTGCACTTGTACAAGGCAAAACCATTACAGTTCCTGGTAATTCTCAGAAAACATCGACAACGCAGCAGAACCAAACAGGTAAATTGAAGTCACACAAGATATTGAAGAAATGTATCTCTTTTATTGATAATCATAATGGATTACAAGACTTGCAGCGGAATACAGATTTTACAATTGATTACAAGACTCTTTGAATAGCCAACTGAATATACCGACTTCTTTACAATGACTTGCCAATTGGCTACAATCTCACTGGTACAACTGAGTTCCACTGTTCCATACATTATGTCCCGTATAGCAGAAGACATCGTCTTGAAAGAAGAGCTTCTGCACATCCATCCGATTCATCGATGCCAAGCACTGATTCATAGGATTTCCCCCCAAGCAAACACCTGTAATATTGCCCACAACGTGGGTCAGTACATCATCAATGTACTGGCGAGCGGTGCTGGCCCAACTCACCTAAGAAGACAACACTAAGTAATCATGTTATAGAACATTATTAACAGTGGTCTTTCTCGTTGCCTTAGGGTCAATTTCATGTTATAGCAGACAAGAAGTAAAGCATGCAAATCTCATAGCCAACATAATTTAAAGCATACTGTTATCACCCTTTGGTGATTCTTACCCACGGTCGTGTAGCCATCCCTGTACATTTATAATACTTACTCTGCCTACACAAGACATTGTTAGAAACAATATCATGATTCAATATAAATATCACCATTCAAGTGATTCTTACCAACTGCCGACATCCTTTCCTGTATTTGAGTAATAACTTACTCTGCATGCATAAGACATTATTAGCACCTGACCTATCTATATGAAGGTCACTGGCGACACGCCATCCTGGACCGTCTTACAGATATACAGCGCCCTTGCCAGTGCAGGTAGCTAGCCCCACTGTAAGTCCTGTATACCGTGCTACTACTTCAGCACTGCCACTACTTCGGCATTGGTTTTCCCTAGGACGAACCGGGTTCCATGGCCCAGGAATACCGTTCGAGAAACCACCTTGTCGACAAGTTGTCCATGACCATGCAACTTATCTAAGAAGAAAACATATAATGCATGATAAGGAAAACTAAGCAAAACCATCATTCTCATTCGTATTGCCATCTAGCCATCTTGCCTTCTTGTCTTGAGCCATTGCTCACATTATCATCTGCCCAATTCAGGGTGGGTCTTGGCGTAATCAACATTCTACATCGGCGACAGGATAATAGAATGTTGTTACCCAATCCTTTTGTCACATCTTTGATACTATACATCTTTCCAACCAAACTCAGTGTACTCACCGCCCAATTCCTGGGACTTAGCATCTGTTTAGCATTCATTACTCACTGCCCAGTTCTTGGGTCTTAACATCTGTTTTTCCATCTATTCATTGAGCCAAAGCTCGATATACTCACCGCCCAAGTATTTGGGACTTTGCCTTCACCTGTTATGTAATTCATCGCAACATTGTACAAGCATACATTTCATTTAGCCACAACAGTTTACGTTCAGGTGATTATTATCTTTCATTATCTTTCCAACTTCCATGCAAGGTGTTATTGAGCAATTCAACAAGAAACATAACATACTATCCTTATTTTAAGCGTGAAGCTAAAGGATCTTTGAAGAGTTCAACACTACTCACATTCATATGACGATTCCCGCCACGATCGCATAGCCTTCCAAGCGATCCTTCGCATATTCCCAAGTCCAACAAGGCTTCATCGAACCAACCATCCATTATAAGGCATCTTGCGGGTCGGGGCACTACAATGTATACCACCCAGAAAAAGTTTTGTCCTCGAAACTTAAAACAAAACTCCTCCCCAAAACTTCAACCGACTTTTCATGAAACTTCAACGATCAACTTGCACTATTTAATATTTCTCCGCAATCTCTCGATTGATTTCAAGTAATGTACCGTCTCGATATAGCATTCCAACTGATTCAAAATAGTTTACCATCTTTGATCTTTCCTCCAACATTCGTGCAATTCTTAGCACATAATAATCCTCCCCGTGGCTTCGTTTGAATTCAGCATATCACTTAGTTGGAATCATACACATATTTTAGGCGTCCCCAAAATACATGCATTTTAGCCAAGTTCAGTGATAGAGAAAGCGAACGAGCTACGGCGTAACTTCCTTTTCCGAACATCAGTAATTCTTTTTGAGCATCTCGTATAATCCTACTTGTTTATTAAATATCCCAACCAATTAATAACACAATAGATGTTGCCCATTCCAATTCGATAAATTTTCCACAATCGATCCCAATATTTTCCAAAGTATTCTGACTTAGATGTATCAAATATTCCTTTCAAGTTCATTGTCATCCATGCCACCAAAGTTGATAAATTCTATAGCCACATTTCATTTCGATATCCCGATTCTCATCGATTAAATCTTATACTCATCATCGTTCGGATCCATACACTTTGTTTGCAACTTGTAAATTTCCTGATCATAATCCATCTTCCAAATTGCACCATTCATCAAATTGTACCACCATCCCACTCTAGTAATATTTCTCGCTGTACTCAAATATTTTTTCGTATTGATCAAGCCACATATTATCCTCTCGCATAAGCAACTCCTATATCCAATAACATTAATCCCGAGGTCATTACTATTCACATTCGCTCTCGCCGATCTCGGCTACATGCACTATCCAATTCCATTGTTACAATTATCCTCGATTTTGATCCGATCAATGAAATTATTCTATCTGTCTCAAAGCACCACCATCAATTTTACGCAGCTCAATATCAATCGACCAAATCCAACCAGTTCTAACAATTTCCAGCATTCCAACAAAAGCAACTCAATTTTCGACGTTCCAACAAGGCAACCAAATTTTCGAAACCAACATGATCCGTCATCCCGTCCAATATTATAACATCAAAATTTATCCAATCTCCATTTCATTCCGAAGCCTACCTTCCAACACATCTTACTCATTCCAACTATACTCATGCAACACCAATAGGGACATCCTACGGTTTTCCAATAGTCAACTTAGCCTTCAGTCAAGTCTCTATGGTCAGCTAATCTAAGCTAAACCAAACATTCAGCTAGCTCATATGAGATGAGTAGCTATTAGGGACATACTTATCTCTTATCTTAGAGGCAACCAATTCTCATCATAGGGCAACTCTATGGTCTGACCAACTTAGGGACATGGGACACCACCCCAATCTTATGACTTATTCCCAACACAGACACTGAAGAACATAGCCAACCAATCTGAAACTTAAGCAACCAACCAATATTCTAGGCAACCAACCGACACTCTAGGCAATCAACCAACACTCTAGGCAACCAACCAGCACTCTAGGCAACACAACCGACAATCTAGGCAACCAGCCAACAATCTAGAGTCAAGTCTTTCTATCCGTACTCATACTCGGGTCATACCCAATAAAGTCTCATTCTAGACTTACCCGCAACCGACCAATTCTATCCGACAATTCTATCCAACAATCCTTTCCCGAAACTCTATGGGTCAATCCCGAGACTATCATATAAAACTTCTCAATTGAATATCCAAACTTTTAAATTTTCACTTGCATAGACATAGTATCACTTGTTAAATCCGACTTGCATCCTCATATCGTACTCAAATTGTCTATTTAATCGGGTCAACTATTTCGAGTCATCATCCAACATCGTTATCTCAATAGTCTATCACTTATGATCTCTTCCTACGGTCTTTTCGCGACATATTCATTTCCCACATTCTTAGATCATCGATACGGTCTGTACTCCTTAACCAACAACATAGTCAACTATAAAAATCGTATTTCTTTCGAGGCATCATTTATAAATTTTCTAGCACCAACACGGTCATCTCTTAGCAATTCACGTTAACCATCAATATTCGTTTTGCATCAGCACCTTGTGATTTCATAAGAAGATTTATTATTCATGCACCGATCCAATCTCTATAGCACCAATCATCTAGCATGCGTATATCGGTCATCTTAGTGGATATAACATAACTCAATAGCTAAGTCATAATCCAACAATTCTATATTCCACCAAACTTGTTATTCATGCGACAACATCATCTACCGACATGGTCTATTACATATCGCTGCACCTCGATACTTATTTGTATTCAAGCCATTCGACTCTCGTAAGGAATATCCATTCTTTCATGCATCAAGGGACAAGTACCCATTCTCTATGCCTCAAAATAGTCAAGGGTCGTAACTTGTTAATTCGGAACACATCAAATTCTCTTAAGCCCAACTGCACATCGTGCTAAGATCATCCATTCCTCAATCCCATCCTTAATCTTTTCAGTCGTTGATGCAACTCTCTGCATCTTCTAAATCATTCGTAACATCCCGATAAGCGTCTAACATCGCCAACAATTCTGTCGATATCCAACATGCAATTTTCTTATACTCAATTCCAACATCATTCGATATTCGGTCCATAGTTATTCCTGCAAAATCATTCGATAGCAATACCACACTATCGTTACCAAGCCTACCATCCTCCTTACCCAACTGATTCAAGTCTTCGCCTGAATCTGAAATTTTGTTTTCTTCCCAACCAAGGCATCATTTCATATTCTCAATCTCTTATTACCCAACTTAATGCTAACCGACAAGGTCTAGCGATGGTTCACCCGAACGCATCAAAATCTCGTAACGGGTCATCCAACTTAACAATCAAGGGACATACCTAGCCGTCATGTATTAATCGTCAGCTCAGCTATGATTCGATACCACCCGATACCTTATAGGTAAAGCAATCACAAAATCTTAAACACATCAAGGGTCAAGGGACATCTTACCACGATGAGGGTATATGTAATATACCACTCAGAGCTCAAGCCATTCCCAACACAATATTCCTTCGTATCAAACCAACGTCCAACATGGACGATCCATCCCGTAGTGGTTATGCTGACCACAATATCGACTCAAAATTCTGTCGATTTCCCATTCACTGAAATCCATGCA
The DNA here is from genome assembly GCA_029216955.1 of Iris pallida. NCBI lineage: Eukaryota > Viridiplantae > Streptophyta > Magnoliopsida > Asparagales > Iridaceae > Iris > Iris pallida. The sequence continues at coordinate 12,648,440 of JANAVB010035219.1, read as the reverse complement.
CATTCTGTTCCAACATACCAAGCCATCACCCACGGTCGATTGCTGTAAAACAATCGACTCTACTGAATCCCACACATAAGACATCCAGCATACATCACAACTTATTATCACGTCGCATCATTGTTATTCTTTTTGGTATCTTTTAGAAATTTAACAAAGCACACATATCACAGCCCACATATTTAGACTTATTATATGGAACACCCAGTAAGAGGTTAGAATGATCAACGGACTTTCAGTCAAGGGTACGACATAGAATAGTTTGGAAGCAACACAGAATAATCGCAGAAGCACTATGAGTCATCATAGAGGCAACTTTGATTTTATCGCAGAAGCAACTTTGAGTATTCGCAAAAGCAACTTTGATTCACCGTGAAAGCAACTTTGATTCACCGCGGAAGCAACTTTGAATAATCTCGGAAGCAATCTTTGAATCATCACGGAAGCAGCTTAGAATCATCTTAGTAGCAACATTGATTCGAAACAAATCGAATAGGAATCCAAGGACGTAAAGTCGTGCTCTGATACCATTATGTCACGTTCCGATCCCGGAGGATCGAAAACTAGCCACTGGACGTGATGCCGTACAAGTCTAGAATTGCACTTGTACAAGGCAAAACCATTACAGTTCCTGGTAATTCTCAGAAAACATCGACAACGCAGTAGAACCAAACAGGTAAATTGAAGTCACACAAGATATTGAAGAAATGTATCTCTTTTATTGATAATCATAATGGATTACAAGACTTGCAGCGGAATACAGATTTTACAATTGATTACAAGAATCTTTAAATAGCCAACTGAATATACCGACTTCTTTACAATGACTTGCCAATTGGCTACAATCTCATTGGTACAACTGAGTTCCACTGTTCCATACAATATGTCCCGTATAGCAGAAGACATCATCTTGAAAGAAGAGCTTCTGCACATCCATCCGATTCATCGATGCCAAGCACTGATTAATAGGATTTTTCCCCAAGCAAACACCTGTAATATTGCCTACAACGTGGGTCAGTACATCATCAATGTACTGGCGAGCGGTGCTGGCCCAACTCACCTAAGAAGACAACACTAAGTAATCATGTTATAGAACATTATTAACAGTGGTCTTTCTCGTTGCCTTAGGGTCAATTTCATGTTATAGCCGACAAGAAGTAAAGCATGCAAATCTCATAGCCAACATAATTTAAAGCATACTGTTATCACCCTTTGGTGATTCTTACCCACGGTCGTGTAGCCATCCCTGTACATTTATAATACTTACTCTGCCTGCACAAGACATTGTTAGAAACAATATCATGATTCAATATAAATATCACCATTCAAGTGATTCTTACCAACAGCCGACATCCTTTCCTGTAGTTGAGTAATAACTTACTCTGCCTGCATAAGACATTATTAGCACCTGACCTATCTATATGAAGGTCACTGGCGACACGCCATCCTGGACCGTCTTACAGATATACAACGTCCTTGCCAGTGCAGGTAGCTAGCCCCACTGCAAGTCCTGTATACCGTGCTACTACTTCAGCACTGCCACTACTTCGACATTGGTTTCCCCTAGGACGAACCGGGTTCCATGGCCCAGGAATACCGTTCGAGAAACCACCTTGTCGACAAGTTGTCCATGACCATGCAACTTATCTAAGAAGAAAACATATAATACATGATAAGGAAAACTAAGCAAAACCATCATTCTCATTCGTATTGCCATCTAGCCATCTTGCCTTCTTGTCTTGAGCCATTGCTCACATTATCATCTGCCCAATTCAGGATCTTGGCGTAATCAACATTCTACATCGGCGACAGGATAATAGAATGTTCTTACCCAATCCTTTTGTCACATCTTTGATACTTGTAAGCCCCCTGAATTTCAGGGCTGTTTTAAATTTTTCTAAATGAATTATTATCGATAAATATTTTATTTTTTAATTGTTTAGATCATTAATGTACCCTTCCATGACTTTGACTTCTGGAGCGTCAGGGATGCCAATCTCTGTAAACTCTCTTCACGAGTTTTGAAGTAGACAAGATTATCTTCCTGTTGATATATCGTGTCCCACTTAAATTCGATCCCTTGTGCTCTTTCTGTATCGCGCAACTTCGGGTCAACTTAGACCAATTAATCGTTGAATATTATTCCCACTTTTATTTTTGATCTTCGTTTGCACGTTACCGTTGCTTTTAATTTAGGAGCACCAGATCAGCCATTTTCTCGAAACCAACTTCTCATGAATGATCTACTCGAGACGCTCTTCACCCATGACCTTCGTGTCCCACTCAGACACTCCATTTTGTGCTCCATTTTCTTCGCACAACTTTCGGTTCAATTTAGGCCGATTTATTCTCTGCCGTGAAACCTGATTTAAATTCCAATTTAATTTCGGGACCCGACATCGACCCAACCTGTCAACCCGAAGTACGGACCTGGCCCACATGAAGCCTACTCCCCGCCTGCAACTTGTGTCCCATTTATTGGAGTCCCCGTATATTATTTATTTTCCCATGATTATAAATACGCATTTAATTCGAATATTGCCCTCTGTCCGATTTTGACCCGACCCGGTTCGACCGAACCCATGCTCCACGTTGCTCTTTCATGACTGCCCGAGTACCCTACATAATTTACCTATTTTTCCTAATTTAAATATCTATTTTCTCTCTCCACTTTATAAATATCCTATATATATATATATACATATATATATATATGTGTATCTCTCTACATCTCTCTCTCCAATTATTTCCAAACACCAACACACCTCATTCCCCCCTCCACCATACCAGCCAAACACACCCCCCCCCTTTTGGCCGACCTCTCTCTCACCTCTCTCTCACAAATATCTTTCTCACACTCTCTCTCTTTCTATTTATATATATACAAACACCCATACATACATATATAACTTTCTCCCTCTCTCTCTCTCTTTAGCACCTACACAACCCATCCCCTCTCTCTTTACAGCAAAGAGCACCCCCCCTTAGCCGACCTCCTATTCCTCTCTCTCTCTATAATATCTCACTCTCTCTCTCACTTTATATACACCCACACACAAATATTAATCTCTCTCTCCCACTCTCCTATAAACCACACACACCACCCCCACCTGCGCGACCACCACCTCCGGCCGCCGTGCTCGGCGAGCCCGCCTCCGCGCGCCACCAGCAGCAGCCGCAGCATGCAGCTGCACACAGCAGCAGCGGGCAGCAGCTCCTCCGCGCGCCGCACGCGCCACCCCACGCACGCCGCGCGCGCCACCGCGGCCGACCGCCGCCGCCAGCGACCCCCCTCGCCTGGGCGCACCCCCTGGTAGCCCCACATGGCGGCCACCGTCCACCAGGACGCGCCGTCGAGGCGATTCGTGCATTTTTCACGAAATTCCGTCGACGCGCGCGCGCGCAAAGTCCAGAATTGGCGCTCCGTCGCAGCGATTTCGTGCGGATTTTCTGGTCAATCCGACCGTTGGATCGGCGATCTTTTTGCTCCGTCGCAATCTCGGTATATCCATCTTCACTCCTGTCAATTTTTGTCCGTTAATTATGTCGTTTGATACCTCAAAACTGGCCACCAAGTTGACGTTTTAAATTGAACTGTTTTTGGACAGTTTCGTGGAGCCTACTTCGTCAGCTCGTAACTTCGCCGTCGCAGCTCCGTTTTGCGCACCGTCAGTTCTGGTGCACAGCTGGTATAACCATCTTTCTGTCTCCTTTAGATTTCGTTTCATTTTAAGCAAGTTTGGTTGGTCGAATTCGACGCCAAAGTTGGCCGTCCGAATTCTTTAAATCGCACTTGTTAAATTCCATTTTTGAACCCGGGACTCCGGATTCAATTTCTGACACCACCAGTAGACTCGTGGCGTCGTTCTGGCATGTTTTCATATAAAGTTTGCTTGATTTGGAGAACGTGGGCCCTGGCACGCATTTCGGTGCAAAGCGGGTCCCACTTTTCGAGTCAACGGGTCACTTTGTGTTCGGCTCATCGGAATCCCATTCTGGATATACCGTTGGGTTCGTATCATCATTCTGGACTCGTTGACATATAATTTGCTGAGTTTTGAAGACATTTGCTCCGGCACGCATTTCCGTGCAAACCGGATACCAAATGTCGCGTCAACGTATCATTTTGAGATCGGCACATCGGAATTCCATTTCGGACATACCGTTGGGTTCGTATCATCATTCTGGATTCGTGGACATATAATTTGCTAGGTTTTGTAGACTTCTTTCCCGACACGCTTTTCGGTGCAAAGTGTGTCTAACGGCGGACATCATTTTGACCCGAAATTACCGTTTTGCCCTTGTGTCCAAATTGGACTTTTGGACAGGCTATCCTAGCTGATTTGACCGTTCTGGACACGTTGGTGATATTTATTTTATCATCCGACGACATCTGTAGATTTTGATTATGTATTATCCTTAGTTTATAATTAATTATTTTTCTAGATATTGTTACTTTCCGGTTTTGAATTTATATATATATTTTAATTGCTGTAAAAATCTGGGAAAAATGGTATTTAAATATTATGTTAATTTAGCTAATTTATCATAATTTTTCTAGCATTTATTAAGTGCTTTTGGTATTTTATAAAAATAGGAAAATAGAACTCATTTTTAGTATATTTATGTTTGCTGATTTTTAATAAATATTTATGAGGGTTTATAAATCCCAGAAAAATTAGTATAAATTTCTATAATTAACAAGGATTATTTTGGTACTTTATTTTATATATATTTAGGCTTTTTGTCTATCTCTAAAATTGTTGGAACATAGTGTACGGTAGATTTAATTATTGAATAATTACGGCTTGCAACTTTTTGTGTTGTTTTGTGTTTTAGTCATATTGGACATCACCCCGCACTAGTGTAAAGACCCCAGGAAGTTAGTTTGTGTATAGTGGCACTTCACATTAGACTTCTATGCTAGGTCCCCACTTAGTTAGTATCCAGTTAGGGGTCGTGTCACACCACTAGTATATTGTTGATCATAGCTTAGAACTGAGTTGTATATCATTATTGACAGGACACCGGACATCTATATCTTCGTACTAGCATTCTTGCTTTGCTCGAGGCAAGTACTTCTACAAACTGATTTACTGTCTTTTAATGTTAGAACATGTATTAACCCTGTTAAATTACCATTATCTGATTAAATGAATGATAAACAACCCCTGTTAAATGCTGATCCTTGGAGTAGCAAGTCAGATCTTACATATTTACTACCCCCTCACATGACAGGACTATGCTTTATACCTTTATCGGTACCTTTCACATGACAGGACTATGCTTTACCTTACTCTCAGTATCTCTCATCTGTTAGAACCTGGATTCATGACATTGGACTTTGAGATGTGGATATGGACATCATATTACATATATTTCTTACATACCGACATGCTCTCACATGCTAAACAACTGGGTAATGGGGAAACTGCTAGTATATTACGTGATCATGACCCCTCACCTCGAAAGTTGCATTTTATATGAAACTTAGATTGCGTTCTGGTCTAGCATTGGTGATGTGTCCCCAATACATATCAATGTCGGTAAGTGTCCGTATGTACACTTCAGAAAGCTAACAGTGCCCACAGCACACCCACCCTTTTTGCCGATCACGTATATATTATACTACAGTTTTAAAGCTTAAAAGGAAATGCATGCTGCTAATAACAAACTGGTTAAACTCTGATATGCTATGATCCCTGACATGATACGATTCCAGTATTACCTATCTTACAGACTGTGATACACCATTATTTTTCTCTAGTACATCTCTTTCATTATCAGTTCAGTACTTTAGTTGTAGAGGATGTACTTGCTCCCGTCCTGACAGGATAACGTTGTAGGTTCACTTTTCGAGGAGGAAATGCTATGTGTTACATATTATGGTACTGCATTCAGGACCTGGCCTTAGCTCCAGAAGAGGCCCCAGCGGGGAACCTTGCTTAGTTATTTTCATGTGTTTTGAGACTGAGACTTTGGTATGTTCTTATATTTGGATACTGGACCTTGTCTCCAGTTAGATACTTTGGTTATGTATTATTAAGTCTGTGCTTATGTTGCCTTCACATGAGTAGTAATAGGGTTTGATCACATATCTATAGTATTTCTCCTCCCAGACACAAATGATACATGGAACATGAAACCAGACAATATCGTGAACTATCGTGTCATCAAGGAGATACAAGAAGGGATATGAAGACATGAGAAATGAACAAATCAGAGGAGTATACTTGCCTTGCTCCGGGTGATCGAGAAAGGGTGGTAAAGCTGGATATCCTCCTGTTTTATGAATTATAAATATAAGTCTACAATGTAGGTAAATACTTCTAGTCTAAAAGGTCACTATAACAACTTGTTTTAACTTCAATTTATCTATTCATAACTATAATTTACCATTTATACTACCACAATAATGTTTCAATAAAAGGTAACCTATCTATCTATCTACACACTTGTGTACCATAAAGTCACTCCTATGCACAGAATTGGTTTCAGGTATGGTAGTTGATATCCACCCTTGTTCAGGTGATACATGTTCAATACCACTCTAACTACAGTTGATATCAGCCCTATACCAGGGCTTGTTCAGTCCCTATCTGGACTATGTCTCAAACCTATAGGTAATACCAGTCCAAACCAACCCTATACTCTGCATCCTAGCTTGTCAACCATTAATATAATTGATGTATTTATGCACAAACTAAAATGATACAACAAGATTGTTCCTAGAACTTTCCAAATCAGACCAGGTCTTGGGTTCAGATTTTAGTGAGACTGCTAACTATTCAAAAAGAATTTCCCTTCTAAACTCAAGACTTCAAGTAGCAGTTCTTCTCAAAACACTATCCAACACATTCCTAATATGCAAACTTGACCTCAGTTCATATCCTGCATTATCTCCAGAATATATATTCACACAGGACATGATATGAATCAGTCCAATGTAGACCAGTAGGATTTCAATATCAATCCCATGCCTCACTCAGAAGTTCCTGTCTCAGTCTTTAACATTCCAAGTCAGTCTAATATCAAGACAGCCTATAACAAAGGTTAGTTCAGTTAAGAACATGTTGGTTCATATCAGTAAAGGGTGGAAATGATTTCAATGTTCATTTAATCCAACTGATAACTGTAAAGTCCTAAATTTCGACAAGGTATACAGAGTTCAGTTCCCAGTCTCATTCCAGTTCTCTGTCAGGACATGGTGCAAGCCTGTCAACTGGATGGTAAATCCTACTACCTGTCCTGAGTACATCAGATAGGTTCATGGAACATTCTTGTTCAAGTGTGGACTGGTATCCTCCTACACTTGAACAGAGTTCCCCTATCTTCCTTAAACCAAAATCAATCAACCATTACTCTGTGAACAGACAACTCAATCTTCCCAAATTCGAATTGATGCTACAACTCTCAGGTTTAGCTCAAAACTGGATTGAGAACATCATAATCCTAATCATTAGAACAGTCCATAGCACCCTAACAAACTATAATCTCCTAGTTACACTAATCCCAGTCCAAAAATATGCTTTAACTTAATATTTAAACCTTGTCTTGACTTCTAATATTCAGTGGTGAACTTGCTACCTACTCTATTGGATCAGTCCCCTTCTAACAACTACTAAACCATTAATCTTCCACTGTCTACAGGTTCCTGGATTGACCCCTCACCACTGCCAACCTTCAACCAACAATTTGGAATTTAAGACAACACCTTAACAAAACTAAGACTACAGTCCTATAGAAAATTGTTCACAACTAGCAAGGTAACTGGACTATTACACAACTGATCAGTACAGAATTTATCATGCTGTCCTGCTAATCAATCAGATACTTAGACAATTATCCTTGTTTAAGATAAAAATATCGAACTGGTTCATGACAAGGGTTAGAATGTAACTGAACCTAGGAATGGTACAAGGTTTTAGATGCAGTTAAGGGCTCGATATCCCAACTGCCAGGTAGTATCAGTAATTGAATTAGAATTTCATGAGTCACAGTTCACTCCTATGATCATGCCTGGTCTCACCAAGGCTATTCAAAAGACTGTAAGAACCCAGGGGAAGTTCATCATATGAAATTTAATTGAGACACCACCATAGGACATATTACAATGCCTCCTAGAGGAAAGATTAAACAATAGATTGATAAGACAGTACCTACACAAGTTGAATCCTGAAAAGAACTTCTCCACCAAGTCAGATGTGTCTCTTGTGTCCAAGTCTCGAACGAGATTCTAAATTATCATTGATACAAATAATTAATGATCAGTGAGATGGATATTTGAGTTCCTCTGATACATTTAAACCAAATGTAGAATAGATCAAATAAGATCTATGGACTGATCTTTCATCAGGAATTCTAATATAACAATTTGAATTTGAACAATCAGAGGCTCGTATCAAGTGTTTCAGTAAATTCAACTGAAGAGAAAGAATGAAGGGATTAAGGTCTGCTTACTAAGTGTGAGTTGATATATGATCAATGACTTGATCAGTTGATCACAATAGGGTACAAAATAGAAGGATTCATCAAAACCTGAGTAACAGATATCAAACAACACATATCATTTAATCGACTCAAGCAACAGAGTATTTCCGAGGAGATCTAATCGACTCACCATTCCATTCTTCTGATTGTTCTCACGATCGATCAGGAATCATGAGATCCATTCCTACAACATTAGTTAAAGGGAAATGATCGGTTATCGAAAGTTTGAGGACAACACCAAGAATTCAAGAATGCAATTCGAGAGATTGAAACATACCTATTTGATCTGGACCTATGGATGAAGAAGGGATTCTCCAAGAGTCTGGTTCAATTTGATGAAGAAGATGACCATACCCACGCCATGGTTTGATTAAGAACAAAGTAACAGGGAGAATGGAGTGGAAGAGGAAGAATGAAAAGGAGGCTAGTTCCTTAGGATTTTTCCTAGAGATACCTGACCTAGAAGGAGGGATTTATAGGGGGGTCAGCTTGGGCCTCACGCAGAACTTTGGCGCCATTTCTGGCCAGCACATCACTCAGAATTTGTTAGGAGAACGAATTTGTAACCGCTCACATGGGTCGAGTGTAGAGGAGAGGAGGGAGTGAGCTGTGTAAACACATGCTCCCTTTCCTCTCAATTAGCTAAAGCCTTATTTGAAATAAGCATTAGAGTAATGAAGCAATTCCTTCCTCATGATTAAAGAGTCATTGGTTGGGTTTAAAATGAACACTGGTTGGGCTGCCAGTGATGGGCCCAACCCATTGGTAGGTTTTAATGGAATTCAAGTCCAACAAGAAAAATTAAATGAGGACATGACTATATATATAACTTTACCTATATTAAAATACAATAAAAATCCCAAATTATTATTTAATATAAAAAAAATTAAAATTCTTTAATATTTAGAAAAGTGGAGTTACAGTAGTGAGCGAAACAAAATGGAAAAACCCACTCGTAGACCGGGTTCCTTCTAGTCGCCACCATCGGGCTGGAGGTTCGGTAGATCCTCGGGAGCTGCTCCGAAATCTGGCCACACAAAACCAGCTGGGTCAAACCCCAGAAAGAGCAAGTGCCACAAGGGAGGCCACAAAATAAGAACAAAAGCCAGCATATCAGAACATAAGAAAATAGAAGAAAGTACAAGTAATAAAGAGTACAACAGGACAATAAATGACTAGGGACGTGGAACCATTCCGGGAGCCAAGTTACAATCCTTAAACCAAACAAGGACCGGGGTTGTAACCCTTCGCCTGAATAGCACTCTGTCTCTACCCATTTATTGTTTAAGAATAAGTAAAACAGTCATTCTCAGGAGTACCAGGTACTGGGACTAGACGAGACTTAGACAAGGCTGGACACCATCCATTCACAAGCGGCCAAGCAAATATTACGGCTTACTACTTAACTAACTAGGGTTATCACAAGCCTAATTACTAACAAGATACAAATGAGAATTTCCCAGTCCCAAGTCCTACAGACTATCCAGTTATCCTTCCGCAGGTTGAGAGTATGGTTGGGTACTGTTGACACAAAGTCGCAGTCAACCAAATATTGACTACATTGACTAAATAATATCTGTATTAATTCAATATGACACACGACGTCTGCATTCAGTTCAAGACAGACGACAGCTCAGTCTCTTGCTCTCAGTGTGTTTTCGAGTCTGTATTTTACAATTTCTTTGAGTCTAGACTTATGTACTCTGAGTCATGCTGAGTCCTTGGAACTTAGTTTATAACCTACCCAAAATCCCAAGCTCCACTGAACCAAAAAAACTGCCCACTGGTCCCCTTAGAACCACTATGTACACTGGAGACAGAGTTCGGGCCGAACTCTGCCTCCACACAGAGTTCGGGTCGAACTCTGTCCCCTAGAAATCAGGAACCCTAATTTTAGGGTTAGCTGGTTGCGAGTTGTCTAACGGCCAAATTTTTGAATTTTCCTACCCGAATTCTGGCCGAATTCTGCCTATAAAAACACTATAAATAGGGCATAAATTCTCTCATTTCAAATCATCCATTCTTCTCTTCTCTTCTCTCTTACAAGCTGAAATAAGCCATACCCTTCCCATCTACTAGCCACAAGCCTCCTAAGTCTCGAGTGCTCAGCATCTCTCAGTTAGGATTCTTGTGCAAGAGTCGAAGAAGTCGCTTGGACAATTCCAAGTAAATCGCCACTGCGATCCTCTGTTAGAAGTTGACGTGCTCTTCTGAAGTAAAGGCACGGTTGTAAACTACTATTTCACAAATAGTGGATTTGAATCCTGAGCTAGAGTTCTCAGGCCTGGACTAGTCCTCCACGAGGGAAACCAGGTTAAAATTGCTGTGTTTGCGTATGCTCTTTTACTCTCCATTTATTTTCCGCACTTTACTCTGATTATTGATTATTGGTGAAAGAGTTATTTTTAATTGGCTATTTTTCTATAAATACACTATTCACCCCCCTCTAGAGTTGCCAAACTGTTCTTCAATTGGTATCAGAGCTCTGTTCTCTTTATAAGGACTAACATCCTAAGAGCTGATCCATGGCAACCACACAATCCTTGATTTCCAATCATGGTGAAGGTCAGTCCACTCATAGGCCTCCCCTATTTGATGGAACTAACTATACATATTTGAAAACAAGGATGAGCTTCTATCTTAAGTCTCTAGACTTTGACCTGTGGACTGTCGTCACTGACGGTTACAAAAAGCCAGTCAGGATAGTTGTCGATGGTGACCTCGTTGAGAAACCACACGACAAATATTCTGTCGAGAAGAAGAAACAGGCAAGTCTAGATGCTAGGGCTATTAATGCTTTATTCTGTGCTATAGACAGGAATGAGTTCAACAGGGTCTCCACATGCACCACTGCTCATGAAGTATGGAGACTTCTAGAAGTGACGCATAAGGGAACAACACAAGTCAAGGAATCTAAAATAAGTCGTCTCACTCAAGAATACGAAGCTTTCAAGATGAAGCCAAATGAGACGATTACTCAAATATTTACAAGATTCCTCGACATCATCAATCCTCTATCCTTGCTTGGTAAGCAGTACTCAAACCACGAGAAGATTCGTAAGCTACTCAGAGGGTTGCCAAAGATTTGGAACCCTAAGGTGACGGCCATCATAGAAGGAAACGATCTCACATCAATGTCAATGGAGACCTTGATGGGTAAGCTCATGACTCATGAGCTTGACCTCAAGGACTTCGAAGAGCCTGTTCCGAAGACCAGGGAGATCGAACTTAAAGCTCATCGACGAAGGGCCGATCACGATGAGACCGAAGATGATAACTCGGATGATGAAGACCAAGCTCTCATGGTTCGCAACTTCAGAAAATTCCTTCGCTTCAATCGAAGGAAGAAGGATTCACAAGAAGATGATGAAGAAGAGCCAACCTATTACAGTTGTAAGAAGACTGGACATGTCCGAAAAGACTGCCCATTCTTGAAGAAGAGCAACCGCTATGAGAAGCCATACAAAAAGAACTCATCAAAGAAATATGCCAACACAGGAATTTGGCATGAAAGTGAAGCAAGTGACTCCGAGGAAGAAAAAGACTCTCCTCAAGATACAGCTAATGTGTGCCTAATGGCAACTTCAAACAAGGTATCTAACGAAACTTTAGATGACTTCTCTTTTGATGAACTTGGCGATGCTTTTACTGATTTATTTGATGATCACAAAAAGGTCATTGGTAAATACAAACATGCCAAAGACAAAATCAAAAGTCTTGAAGATGAGATACAAAGAATTTCTTTACTTCTTGATAATGTTAGAGACACGTCACCCACTAATGCCACTAATGAAGTATCTAAGCTTAAAATAAGCTTACATGATGCTGAAGCACGTAGTGAGCAACAAGCTCAAGAAATCACTACTCTCAACACGTTGCTTGCTGAAGAAAAGAGTAGACACAAAATCTCTATGACTAAAATATATGGCTTAAATATTAAGGTTGATGAATTGCAAGCTGTTTCTAAGAGATTAGAAACCAAATTGGGTAAACAGGTGCTTCAACCTCAAACCCAATCACATGGGCACAACACCACTCATGCTAGTCAACCACGTCATTCTCATGCAGCACATAACCATGCTTTTATATACACAAACTTCCATAAACCACGTGCACGTAAGAATACTTCTCATTCAGTACACAATCATTATGTTGCACATAGGCAAGATCATCATGCTATGCCATATAGACAAGATCATCATGCCATGTCATATAGACAAAATCATCATGTTGCACATAGGCAAGATCATCATGCTATGCCATATAGACAAGATCATCATGCCATGTCATATAGACAAAATCATCATGCTGTGCCACATAGACAAAACCATCATGCCATTTCACAATCACATGCCATGCCATACAGTCAATATCAGCATGTCACACATAATAGACAATATCATCATGCCATGTCATATAGGCAAAATCATCATGTTATGCCATATAGACACCATCACCATGCCACTCATTCTATGCATAGTCATCATAACCATGCTAACTCTTCACATCATCCTGTTGCTTACAGATATTATTCTCATGCTCCTAGTATAAATAAAAATGCTATCTGTACCTACTATGGATCACATGGACACATCTCACCACAGTGCAGAGTTAGAAGACTGGTAGACAAAAAGATATATGCATGGTTTCCGAAAACTAACGTTTCAGGACCCTCAAGAACTCGGGTACCAAAGGTCACATCTACTCTTGATGTAGGTGGACCTTCCCTCCTCAACTGAAAGTAAGTGGATTCTCGATAGTGGATGCTCGCGACATATGACGGGAGACGCAAATCTTTTTGCATCACTATCGATGAAAAGAGAAGGATACGTATCCTTCGGTAACAATCTCAAAGGGCACATAATAGGTAATGGTATCATTGGTCATCCTCCTTCTCCTGTAATAAAGAATATCTGCCTAGTGATCGAGTTAAAGCATAACCTGCTCAGCATTAGTCATCATGCTGATCATGGATATGATATTAACTTTGGACAAAACAAGTGCCTCATCTATGATAGGTCAACGGGAGACATTGCTTTTGAAGGGAAAAGAGAGGACAACATCTACATTTTCTATCTTTCTATAAATACTAACAATGCAGGTAGATGTCTATATGCCCACAAAGACGAACGACTACTTTGGCACCAGCGTCTTGGGCATGCAAACATGGATGCTATATCCAGGCTGTCGACCAAGAAGCTAGTGAGAGGATTGCCCGACATCACATTTAAAAAGGACACGGTATGTGCCGAATGTGAACTAAACAAGGCAACTAAATCCTCATTTCATTCTATCAACTCTGTAAGTACTACTAGACCCCTGCAACTACTTCATATGGATTTATTTGGTCCTAGTAGAATAGCTAGCCTTGGTGGCAAACTTTATGCATTTGTTATTGTTGATGATTTTTCGAGATTTACTTGGGTTTTCTTTCTCGCTAATAAGAGCGATGCTATTTCTGTTTTCAAAGTTTTTGTAGAGAAAGCTCAAAACGAAAAAGGCTACATGATTACTCGAATCCGAAGTGATCATGGAGGCGAATTCGTAAATTATGATTTTGAAAATTTTTGTAATGCAAATGGTTTTGATCATGAATTTTCTTGTCCTAGAACTCCTCAACAAAATGGTGTTGTGGAGCGGAAGAATAGGACTCTTGGCGATATGGCTAGAGTCATGTTGAATAAATTTTTTCTTCCGAAATATTTTTGGGCAGAGGCTGTAAGTACAGCATGCCACATTTTAAATAGGGTGCTTATTCGTCCCATCACGAAGAAAATACCCTATGAGCTTTGGTTTGGGAGAACCCCCAATGTTTCTTATTTTAAAGTTTTTGGTTGTAGATGTTTTATCCTTAACACCAAAGACAACTTAGGCAAATTTGATGCCAAAGCTGACGATGGTATCTTTCTTGGTTATGCCGCCAAGAGTAAGGGATATAGAGTTTTTAATAAACGCTCACTTATTGTGGAAGAGTCAACAAATGTGACTTTTGATGAAGACAACAGTGCAGTAAGTACTCTTGATGATGACGTTGAGCCATCAACTTCTACTCCAATGAATACTTCAACCGAAACTGATTCTCTGGAGGGTTTGCCCAAGAAATTCTCTTTCAAACCTTCTCATCCAGAAAATTTAGTTATAGGAGAAGTTTCACGTGGAGTAACTACCAGATCATCACTAAGAGACTCTGTTGCTAGCACTGCCTTCATTTCACAAGTTGAGCCGAAAAATATTTCTGAAGCTTTTAATGATGAATTTTGGATTTCTGCTATGCAAGAAGAACTCAACCAATTCGAGAGGAGCCAAGTGTGGGAACTAGTTCCTAGACCGACTAATCACTCTATAATTGGTACTAAATGGGTGTTTAGAAACAAAGTGAATGAAGATGGTTCAGTCACACGTAACAAAGCTCGTCTAGTAGCTCAAGGATACAACCAAGAGGAAGGTATCGACTACGATGAGACGTATGCTCCTGTTGCTAGACTAGAATCCATTCGGATGCTTTGTGCTTTTGCAAATCATCAGAACTTTAAATTATTTCAAATGGATGTGAAAAGTGCTTTCTTAAATGGCTTTTTTAAGGAGAAAGTTTATGTCAAACAACCCCCTGGCTTTGAAAATCACAAATTTCCCGACCACGTGTTCAAGCTGAAGAAAGCTCTTTATGGCCTTAAACAAGCCCCCAGAGCTTGGTATGAAAGGCTAAGCAGCTTCTTGCTTGAGAAAGGTTTTTCAAAAGGGAAAATTGACACTACACTGTTTATTAAATCTTTCAAAGACACTATTTTATTAATTCAGATTTATGTTGATGATATTATTTTTGGGTCTACTGATGAAACCCTTTGTCAAGAATTTGCCAAGTGTATGCAGACGGAATTTGAGATGAGCATGATGGGAGAGCTCAACTACTTTCTTGGTCTGCAAGTAAAACAACTGGCTAATGGAACTTTTATCTGTCAATCGAAGTACACCAAGGACATGCTGAAGAAGTTCGATCTTGACAACATCAAACCAATCAGCACTCCAATGGCTACTTCAACCAAACTCGAACCAGATGAGAGCGGCAAACCCGTTGATCAACGTAAGTATCGAGGTATGATAGGCAGCTTACTTTATTTAACTGCTAGTCGCCCCGATATCATGTTTAGTGTTTGCCTATGTGCTAGATATCAAGCAAATCCTAAGGAATCACACATGACCGCGGTTAAGCGTATCTTTCGATACCTTAAGGGTAAGGTTACAGTGGGCCTATGGTATCCCAAGTCAACATCATTTGACCTCATCGGTTACTCTGATGCTGACTTTGCTGGATGCAAGGTCGACCGTAAAAGTACGAGCGACACGTGTCATTTACTAGGAAAGGCTTTAGTCTCATGGTTTAGCAAGAAGCAGAACTCTGTCGCACTATCCACAACAGAAGCTGAATACATAGCAGCTGGGCGTTGTTGTGCACAAATTCTGTGGATGAAGTAAACCCTTGAAGACTATAAGTTATCTTTCATGCATATTCCTATATTCTGTGACAATACCAGTGCCATCAATTTGACTAAGAACCATGTCTGCCACTCACGCACTAAACACATTGAGATTAGACACCACTTTTTGCGTGATCATCAGCAAAATGGCACGATTAATTTAGAATTTATCGACACTGATCATCAGCTAGCAGATTTTTTTACTAAGCCATTATCCGAAGAGCGCTTCAATTTCCTTTGTCGTGAACTCGGAATTTTGGATGAAGCAGTTATAAGTTGAGACTCACCTGCATAAATATCGAGTATATTTTGATTCTTTTACGACGAATTTTGTATGGGTACAAGCCGAAAGGGTCCTTCTGACAACAAGGCGTAAAAGCCTAAGCGACACGGTGCACTAGTCCTCAGGACTACCCCTAGCTGGGATCCGGCCCCTGCAGCTAACCCATGACAAATTCAAAATATTGAATTACAATATATTTCCTTGTTTATTATATGGTTTGTTTCGATTTAATATTGCCTCATTGATTTTTCTAAAGTTCATTCTGACCTTTGTGTACCTCTCTATGTACTTTATTGTTTTCATCAAACTTTTATCCTCAAAATCTCTTTTATTCAATACTTAATCAATTTTTCTATATTTTCAGCCTGCTTTTAGTTCTGGACCACTAATCCAGAACTCGGGCCGAACTCTGCCCCTACCAGAGTTCGGGCCGAGTTCGGTCCCTAAGTTCCAGCGTCGGGATCTGGCTCTGCCGTTGGATCATTTTAGATCCTATGGTCAATATTCTATCCGACCAAAGACAAACCCCTATTTTATTTCGGGATTCCTTCTCTCTCTTCACCTTTACCTCCTTCCTCACCTCTCCAAACTCCTTCCTTCAAACCCTAACCCTAGTTTTTGGATCTAGAGTACTCCATTGCTCCTCAAAATCAAGGGAAAAGGGTTTCTCTTCATTCTCTTCCACTGTTTGGTATTATTTTCAGGTATAACTCTCTCCTTCTATCATTTTCAAGTACTCTTATTTCCTTGCCAATGGCTCCTCGCTTGCCCAATCGTGGGAAGAGGATTCGAACCGAGGGTGCCTCCTCTTCGAATCCTCCTCCTCCAATTGAGCAAGTAGTTGAACAACAACCCATTCATCCGTTGTTCAACCCGCCTAGTCCCCAAGACCCTAATACATATGACGAACGATTATTTGTGTCGCTAGACGCGTCTAATGCATGGTTTAGCGACTTTTGTACTCGTCCGGTGTTCGGGGGACATCCGATAAATTTTACAATCTTTGTTCAATTTGAATCTTTGTTTCGTGATCTATGTTTGGATGCTTTAGTTGCCTTAAACTTTGTCATTTACCGTAGCGCAATCCAAATATTTTATTGCAATTTAACTTTCGATGCAACCCACATCTATTCCCGGGTTGCCGGTATTGACATTGCCTTCAATGATTCTGAGTTGGGAGATTTTCTTGATCTTGTTAATCTTGATGCTTGGGATAAACTTGTGGAAGCACGTCAATTTCAATTTGTTGGCGATACTTCTCTTGAAGGATTCAAGGAGGAATTATGTGCCCCTAACATAAGTCCTCGCAAGCTTATGGCCAAGCATCTCAACCCATACTTCTATGAACTTCATCGAATGATTTTTAACACCATCTTACCCAAAGCTGGTTCAACTGATGAAATTACCTACTTTGAGATCTCTGCTTTATATCACCTTCATTATCGTATCCCCTTCAATCTTCCTAGGACAATGATGGACTGGATGATAAATTGTAGGAAGAAACCAAGAGCTTTGGTTTATCCTTTATACCTTCCTATGGTTTTTCGTGCATTCATCATTCCTATTCATGACTGTCAGTTCTTGCCTACTCCTGCCTTCCTGTCCAAGGCACGACACCTTCAGGCAGTTGTCGCCTCACCTGAGACTTCTGAGCAGTCTGCTGATGAGGAGCCTGACGCTCCTCCACTCGGTCAGGATGCACCACTTCCACCTGCCACTCTTGAGTCTATTCAGACTATGCTCCGGGATCGCTTTGCCATTGAGTACGAGCGCTGGACCCAGCTGGATTATCGTACTACTCTCCAGATGAGTGATCTCGGCAACTCTCTACATGATATACGGTACTCCATGTCTCATCATCTATACATTCCCATGGAGCGGGATCCAGCGCGCGCGGGCCATCGCATTGATGATCCGTGGGTTATGCGTTACATGGATCCGGATGCTGCTTTTCTGGACCCCCGTCGCTCTTTCCCCGGTCCTTCAGATGATCCAGGACCTTCTCGTGCTCCGTGATGGAGATTGGCTCGATCTGCTGCTGCTACTGATGATGACTTTAGTTCATGCATTTTTTTTATTTCTAGTTATTTTGTTCTATGTACTTGGATGTTTTAGTACTCTGGCTGTGCTTGACACTTGGTTTTGTAGTTGACATTTTATGCTCTTTATCATAGTTTTATTATGCTAGTGACTCATCTTGATTAGTCATACACAGTTTCTTCTCTGCTTGGTGTGGTTGCATCACTATTAATTGTCTCTACTGCAGTTTATATGATCTTTCCTTCATATGCAGTCTATATTGCTAACTGCCAAAAGGGGGAGAACTATGTATATTTTCGTATATCTGTGTATATCTGTGCTTGTTTATCTGTGCTTGTTCTTGCTTTTGGGAGATATTATCTATCAGGCCACAGGTTCTATGCATTATGTACGGGGGAAAGCTATTGCTTCTAGCTCGGCACCGTTCACTGTTTACGGGGGAGCTATCTTCTTTTAGCTCGGCATCGTTTATGGGGGAGCTGTGTTACAATCAACTGTGTCCAGGTATGAATATTGAAATATACATATATTATTTTGTCAATTATCAATATGGGGGAGATTGTTGACACAAAGTCACAGTCAACCAAATATTGACTATATTGACTAAATAATATCTGTATTAATTCAATACGACACACGACGTCTGCATTCAGTTCAAGACAGACGACGGCTCAGTCTCCTGCTCTCAGTGTGTTTTCGATTCTGTATTTTACAATTTCTTTGAGTCTAGACTTATGTACTCTGAGTCATGCTGAGTCCTTGGAACTTAGTTTATAACCTACCCAAAATCCCAAGCTCTACTGAACCAAAAAAACTGCCCACTGGTCCCCTTAGAACCACTCTGTGCACTGGAGACAGAGTTCGGGCCGAACTCTGCCTCCACACAGAGTTCGGGCCGAACTCTGTCCCCTAGAAATCAGGAACCCTAATTTTAGGGTTAGCTGGTTGCTAGTTGTCCAACGGCCAAATTTTTGAATTTTCCTACCCGAATTCTGGCCGAATTCTTCCTATAAAAACACTATAAATAGGGCATGAATTCTCTCATTTCAAATCATCCCTTCTTCTCTTCTCTTCTCTCTTACAAGCTGAAATAAGTCATACCCTTCCCATCTACTAGCCACAAGCCTCCTAAGTCTCGAGTGCTCAGCATCTCTCAGTTAGGATTCTTGTGCAAGAGTCGAAGAAGTCGCTTGGACAATTCCAAGCAAATCGCCACTACGATCCTCTGTTAGAAGTTGACGTGCTCTTCTGAAGTAAAGGCACGGTTGTAAACTACTATTTCACAAATAGTGGATTTGAATCCTGAGCTAGAGTTCTCAGGCCTGGACTAGTCCTCCACGAGGGAAACCAGGTTAAAATTGTTGTGTTTGCGTATGCTCTTTTACTCTCCATTTATTTTCCGCACTTTACTCTGATTATTGATTATTGGTGAAAGAGTTATTTTTAATTGGCTATTTTTCTACAAATACTCTATTCACCCCCCTCTAGAGTTGCCAAACTGTTCTTCAGGTACATCGCCTCGGAGACGATATACCCTTAGGTGACTTAGAGGGTGCAACACATAAAAGTGTGCTGGAATGTGCCCTACTCGTCGGCAGGCTACAAGTCCATTTAAAGCGCCCAGATAACGAGATTGCCTGTGACTGGAAATCCTCCATGAATTAGTTTGATCTAGTCACTAGCCTAGTCCATATTCAGTACGAATCCCTGACCGTGGGAACCAGGGAGTCACGTCCTAGACATGATGCAAGACAAGACAAGTGGATTGCACAAAGCAAGCAAGAAGGAACACCCACGGTGTCAGAGTTGGTTACAAGAGTCAAGTTATCCATCGCAACAGCATCAAGTCAAGTCAAATTACAAGTCAAGTTACAAGTCAAGTTACAAGTCAAGAGTGCGCCGCCACGGGCCACTATCAAGTTATCCAGTTACCAAGATTAATCATGAACCACAGGTTACAAGTTAAGAGCGCACCCCATCGGGTCACTATCAAGAAAATCAGAAAGTACCAGGATCATAAATCACAGAAATTACGAAAATCGTTCTAGTCATAAGCAAATCATCGAAAACCGTGCCAGGTCGTGTTGGATCAAGATAGTCGTGTTGTGTGGAACAAGATCTCAAAACTCCAATAAAAAAAAAGAAGCCAAGCCCAAGGAAATAAAACCAAAACACCATAGGCAATTAGATTGCGCTGGGGTTCAGGGGATCAGGTTGCGCTGAGGTCAGATTGCGCTGGTCAAAGGGCGCTGAGTTGGATTGCGCAGGAGTCGAGCTGCGCTGAGTCGGGCCACGCTGAGAGCCAAGCGCGCTGGGAGCGGTCACGCTGAGTCGTGTTGCGCTAGGATCGGCTTGCGCTAGATCCAAGCGCGCTGAGATGCGAGCTGCGCTGGGGTCAAGCGCGCTAGGGGGAGGGAGGCGCTGGAGCTAAGGAGCGCCAGCGCGGTTCAGCTCAGCACAATGTGCTGGCCGAGGAGTTACATAGTTCGACCATGCGCTAAAGAGCGCTGGTCGAGGATCATCTTCTCCATCTGGCCGAGAGGAAGACCCCAAGAACTCCAATCTTCCAATCTTCATATCTTGGCCAAATCAAAACGAAATTTGGATTTTCAAAGTTCTAACTTGTGTAAAATTGAATTCTCTTCCACATGGAAGCCTCAAAACAAGAAAAAAAATCTAAGTTTAATAGATCAAAACCAAGAAAATCCAAAAATGGTTAAAACTTAGATCTAGAAAAATGGAAGTTCCAAATCACAAAATGCCAAGTTCTAATGTTGTTCACCATAGCCTAATCTAGCTAATGGATAAATAAAATAGGATTCTCATTTGGTGGCAAGGTGCACTTGCCTATGGTGTTGGTGGAGGAAAGAAGAAGAAGATGAAAAAAATTAATGGAAATTATGAGGAGAGAGAAAGTTAGGTGGGGTTTTAATGAGGGGATGGTGTATTGTGTTGAGGGTAGAGGTTAGCTAAGGTAGTCCAAACCAAACCAATTCCTTCTCCACAAAATAAAACCACGCCAGGTCCAAAAACCCATTTTACGAGAAAACCAAAATCCACAAGTCGAGCAAAATACAATTACTGGCCAAAATTCGAGAAAATAAAATACAGGTCCGAAATACATGTAGCCTAATCAAAATACATATTTTGAAATACGAGTGTTACACCTTTAGTGGGAGTATCTCACTATTATTGCCTTGTAATACTTCGCATGGGGACTTCCATCCCAGGACTTTTGAAGGCATCATGTTGATAAGTTGAGCTGCTATCAATACTGCATGTCTCCATAGATTTTGTGGGACATTCATGTCGATCATCATACTTCTTACAGTCTCTAGAAGGTGTCGGTTCTTCCTTTCTGATACTCCATTTTGTGCTCGTGTGTATGCACAGCTGGTCTGGTGCTGTATTCCGTGTACTGACAGGTACTCTGCAAGTGTCCTATTGGTGTACTTTGTTCTATTGTCAGACCTCAGTACCTTCACTACTGCATTGTACTGAGTCTGGACATGTTTATGAAAGTCCTGAAAGCAAGCAAATACTTCACTCTTATTTTTCATTAAATACAGCTAGGAGACACGAGATGCACAATCAATAAAGGAGACAAAGTACTTATATCCATTCATAGTGTTAGTAGCACATGGATCCTAAATATTAGAATGTATTACCTCAAAAACAAGAGAACTCTTATGACCAGTACCAACAAATGAGCTTCTGTCAACCCTTTGACCAAATTTTGCTCATATTCATTAAATTTTATATCATCCTTTATGATCTCATATATATATTCATTATATTTATTTTTGTTGTTTAATGGAAATATCAACATAAGGACAAAAGGAGAAATAAAGGTATGGGCAGGGGCTATATTAAAATTTTCATCAATTCAAATTATCCCTGGCCGTTTTTAAACTCGACTAATTAGGGATTAGAGTAATTGAATTCAAAATGGATTTCCTCAAATCCATTAGGATTTGATATGCAATTCAACTCCTGAATATATATATGTGGGGAAGTGTAGCAGCCTTTCTCTACAAACCCTAGCAACTCAACCTCAATTGCTGCCGCAAGTTTTCCTCTTTCAAGTCAGGATAATTCTTTGTGGAATCGTCGAGTAAACAATCGATTCTTCGAAACAGGTAATCCTTTTCTCTGTGAAATTGTGGCATTTGTTTCCTTTAATTATTTGTCCGTGTCCTGCGTAGTATGGGTGTTTAGGATTATGCCAATGAGACCCTACTGGTGTCATGAACTTCTTTGTGACCATCAGTTGGATTTTTCCTTATACCAGCCCACTGTACAAATCGGCACAGGATTTAGAATACATCGGGTACCCATACACCACACAAGACTGCTATAGCAAAGGGGATAACTGGTTTTAGTACCTATACCATAATCGAGAGAAGCATGTGTATATATATCAGAAATTAGCATATGTGTATCAAGAACCACCAAGAGGTGTAGTATAGGTATGAAGCAGTCTCATGACCAAAGTGCAAAAGGACCCATTGCATCCAGGATTCATGCAAGTACCTTAGAATATATTTAGCATAGTGTGTCAGTTGCATTATAGAAGTTTTTACCAATAAGTCATCATCTTGTATAGGTTAGCCTAGGGATAACAAGGCTTTGTCTTGGCCAACAACCCTCAGAAGAATAAAGGTACTTAGGTGAGGTAAGTACAGGTGTTTGACACATATATGACTGATTTAGGGGTACACCAGATATCCGGGAATAGACATAGGCAGGCAGTAGCTAACTATGAGCCTCTGTTCAGTAGGTATATGTATGTATCCAATGAACACTGATTAGTTAGAGTCCATCCTATGTTAGATCAAACTGATGGGTTAGATTTTCACACCCCAATCGAATTCACCATAGTTGAAGTATGGAGCCATGCCCCTAAAATCCTAGGAATAGAACTATACATGTATCAGCCCACCTTGTAAACTCTGAAACCACATCCTAACACCTACCATCTGACAGCCTTGTTGACATAGGGCATGGCCTAGGAAGCTATGTGCCTGTAACAAGGGGCAACATGCATATGGCCTACTGGCAGGATACAGGGGGTCCTTGTATCAAGTGGATACCATAGACGAGAAATCCTAATATCTAGTGGATTTGACTTGGTAATTTCCTTGTAGGCAAAATACAGGTATCATGTGATCCCTGTTAACCCTTAGGTAGAGTCCTATGACCTACACCCTCTCATATGGGACCACAGGAATTTAGGTGACACTTGGTATCATGTTTCATCCTTGGGGTCTGTTGCAAATAGATCACTAGTGGAGTACCTGGGATACAAAGGGGGACCATGATTGCATATGAGCCAGGGTTACCTAAAGATGGATTTTCAACTAAACTCTGATACTTAGGTATCAAGTTCACATCCTTAGTAATGATTCACTTCCCATACCAGTCTTGGGTATATATATATATTTTCATTACAAACATTAACTGCTCTATTTCTTATGCTTCAGTCCATTCTACCAACTATATAGCCTCTTGTCATCAAATCAGTCCTATGCTTAGCTATTTAGCAATGTATCAGTGGTAGGCCAGTACTAGTATCAGTCAGGAGTTAAATGTTCAGTCTTTGGTTGAAATTGACCTTCTTTCATTGTGCCATCTGAACTGTGGAACATGTTACATTATGCACTGGTTGGTTCCCTGTTGCTGAAACCAACTGATACTTATGTATCAAGTTCATAGCCATTAGAGCTAATTAAAATGGCTGCCATAAAACCTTTGGAAAATCTAGTATACACCGAACAGGGGATCGTGTATACCTGTGCTGGGCATCATGTTCAACCGGGGGGGGGGGGGGGGTATCTCGATCCAAATCATATGAGTTTTGTGTCCGAAATCCTTATTCGAGTTTGTGCTTAATAAAAAGAGTAACCAGGTTTTAGTCTCAATTGGGAGGTGTCAAATTGACAAGTATACACATATAGCTGTAGGAGAATGCCACCTGACATTAGGAAATAAGGATAAGCCTAGCATCACGATTGGACAGGTGTGTATATTGCCATAAGTGTAGCTAGGGTACGGAACCTGGGTGTTGACATGTGCAAGTAGCAAGGTGGGTTAATTGGTATACACATATATTATGTGCTGAACTGGTATATACATACAGTGTTCAGTAGCAGCCTTAATATTCAATCCTGTTAAGTTAAGTATCAGCCATATCTATATTGAATGTTGTTTTCACTCTAACAATGTTGAGTACCTATCTAGGATTTGTCCTGCATTCACATTAGTTGTATTGTCCCAAGATTTCATGCAGGAACTAGGTAGGAGACTCGAGTTAGCATGAACAGGATGAGGTTGGTTTAAGTCATACCTTCCCTTTTCAAGAAGGTATTGATAGTAGGATGTATAGACTTTAAGTGAGATGTCATTAAAAACAGGAATACTACGACAGCAAAAGAATCATAGATAGCTAAGACCCTAAAACCCAAATAAATATGATACTCTCGTTTCTCAATTTCTATTTATTGATATGGTACACTTATAAAACAGGTTACTGGACCTTGATACGGGTTGTAAATCGTACCCACAGCTCAGGATCTCAGGCAAGTATACCTTGCCTTCCTCTACAGTTTTACTTACATGCATTTCCTTTCCTTTCAGTCATTTGATTGTTTATGGATATGTATTTTTCGTGTTATATTCTTTAGAGTTGTTTTTATTGTTTATAGCCGTGTTCATGGTTGGCCTTGTATTTCATGCTTGGAGTTTCTCACCGGTACCTTGCTTGAGTCGTGTCATAGAACGAGTGCGTGTAGTAAACTGTCATAGCCTTGATTATCGTTTTACACAACCAGAGAGTCCACACTCGGGACGAGGGTTGTTTAGTGCACCAGAGAGTCCACACTCGGGATGAGGGTGTTTGTCGTGTTCAATGGCACCAGAGAGTCCACACACGGGACGAGGGTTGACCATTTACACCAAAAAATCCACACACGGGACGAGGGTGTCTTGCCGTGAGCTAACCAGAGAGTCCACAATCGGGACGAGGATTAGTGCGTAGTTCAAACCCGTAAGTCCACACTCGGGATGAGGGTTTGGTTCTTCCTTTGATCTCGTGTTATCGTTCATCCAGCAGTTCATTTATGCGTAGTTGTTCTAGTGTTCGTGTCCGTGTTCGTGTTCGTAGTCATTTGTCTTGTTCTGTTTTTCTAATTTATTTTCTTGTACATAATAAAACTGCTAGATAGGCATGTATATTATGTATCTTGCTATGTCCTCTGAGGACCTGATGATCTCCTCAGGTTAGCCGAGTTTGAGTCAGGAGCAGATGAGTGGGTTGAGTTAGCATCAGACCGCGGAGCTTACAGTTGGGATTGCCTTGGTTAGCAGGTTGTATTCAGTTAGTATATTTCATGTATTTTCTCTATTTTCGTCTATTGGTAGTGGATTTGTGTCCACTTGACGTGACATTGAATTTTGATATTCAGTTATATTCATTATTGTTCGGTTCATGCCTTTTTCATTGATCTTAATTGTGACATGATTATTTTGTGGATGAGATATAGTTTACCATGAGATTCTAGATTGTCGTGACTTGTGTATAGACAGCGTACTACTGCTGATCCTGCGGCGTAGGCTGGGCTTGGACACGTCTTGTATCCGAAAAGCGAGTGTGGGTCGTAACAAGTTTTTTTGGTGGCCCATGCAGGTCAACGTTAATCACTTCGATTACGTCACTGTACCATCGTGAGCCTGCGAATAGGAATAGACACTTAGGATCTCATCCACATGTCTTGACTCATTATTGGCCTCTAATCCTTGATTTCATTGAATCCTTGATTTGCATCCTGTTTGAAAATCTCTTCAACGGCTAAAGTATTTTCTTTGTTACAGCTAAGATGGACTCGCAAGACAGGAACAACGCTGCACTAAATACTCCACCAGCTATAGGAGGCTTTTTCACATACATGACTCTTCCGACACAAGGAGGCTAGCTCACTCATATGGGAAATCAGCTGCAGCTTTCGAGATTCCGCAGAGGCAATATTCTACCACCTTCGCAGTTTCCTCCGCAGACTCCACCACTAGCACCCGGCCTGCCACCAGCATCTGTCCCACCGCCAGGGGTTCCACGTCCAGTACCAGCCATGCACCCAGCACCAGCAATGCATCCAGCATTTTCCATGTACCCACTACCGCGATGTATCCAGCCCCAACGATGTATCCAGCACATGTTTTGCCTCCGCCACCAGTACTGGACAATGTCACACTCCTCGGGATCTTCCAGCAGCAGGCCAACATGTTCCGCGACACCTTGAGAGAGGCTCTTCAGATTCGAGATGCTCCGCGACAGCGCTCTGGTACGTCCAAGCACTTCATGGACCTCCGGCCCAGGGAGTTTCATGGGACAGAGGGGATTATCTACGCTGACGAGTGGTTGGAGAATGTTGAACGATACCTGAAGATGGCCCGAGTTCCAGAAGATCTGAAGATCAAGTCAGCCAGTAGACAGCTTTTTGACATCGTACGGACATGGTACCAAGGTGAGCCCCGATTTTCTGCTCCAAACGTGACTTAGGAGGAGTTCAAGCGACTGTTCATGAGGAAATTCTATCTATACGTAGCGCGTGACGCGTTGATTAGACAGTTCGAGCACCTAGAGCAAGGCAACAACACCATCGACGAGTACACATCGGAGTTTTCTCGCCTCAGTCGCTTCGCAGAGAACTTGGTCAGCACCCCTGAAGACAAGGCACGACGATTCAGGAAGGGACTATCTCACGAGATTCGTCTAGCCATCGCCACCAGTCTAGCCGCTACTTACGAGGAGATCCTAGAAGTCGCCCAAGCTGTAGAAGAAGAGCTGAGTCACAAACCGAAGAGAAATCGAGACGCATCCGGAGGAGGCAGCGACCAATCAGCACCAGCAAAATGCCCCAATATTTTCAAGAAGACCTCAACACAGCAGCATCATCAGCAACCACGGGCAGCCCCACAACAAGTCCAAGATGTTCCCACCTGCCAGTATTATAAAAAAAGAGGCCACGTCCAAAAAAACTGTCGAAGATGGTTAAGGTTGTGCTATACTTGTGGATCCAACCAGCATCTATCTCGAGATTGTCCAAAGAAGAACGCGACTGCCCCACCACTACCAGCCGCACAGGGAGGATAAGCCTATGCCATGAACACGGTGGATACGATAACACCACAGGGAGCAAATGGCAGAAATTTTCAGTAGATACTAGCAGTAGTATAGATAGATCTAGTTTTTTTTAATTGTTTGAAAAGGCATTGAATTTTTTTATAGCAGTTTGTTCTAAACTATTCCTTCTAGTGGATCACAACTCCTTAAATTTTGAGGACGAAATTTGTTTAAGGGGGGTAGAGTAGTCAACCTCTTGACCAAATTTTGCTCCTATTCATTAAATTTTATATCATCCTTTATGGTCTCATATATGTTTGCTATTAAAATCTTTTGATTACAATTTCAATTACAAACAGAACAGTATTACAATGTAGGACTTAGATGTAGTCCTAGGAGTACACTTTTGTATATCTGGGTCCCTTGTGCCGATGGAGCGAGTGGTAATACGTTGACTCCGTTGACGATCTGACGACGATTTTCGGTTCTCTGAAGTTCTGAGTTGCTCTGGGTGCTGGAGCTTGCAGAGAGGAAGAAGACGTTGAGTGTCTCTTCCAATCTCTGTAAGTGAACTCTGATGCTTTGGTCTGTCTGTGGGTGTATGTCTCTATCTGTGCGTCTATGTGTGTGTGTAAGAAGGAAATGATCCCTCTATTTATAAGCAGCGGGTTGGGCTGCTCATGCGCGCATATGTACGTGAGGACGCCACGTGGTTGAAGCGGACGGGCGGCACATGGATGACGCGCCATCATTGTTGGGTTGAATCTTTTATGCTGCATTTGTGGACTGGCACATAGCAGAGGAGAGGATCTTTCAGTTGCTGAGATCTTGGGTGATTAGTACCCCTTCATTGGCTGAATTGAGTCAAAGGACACGTGGCACACGTCCATGGCTCGAAGATCTCGAATTTGGTGGGGAGTGATCTGACAGGATGCGCCTGGATTTGGGCGCATGAGAAGACTTTGGCTTGTATCCTTCAGAAGACACAAACCGGTTTGGGCGCACGGCTTTTAGGCGTATGCGAGTCTTCAGTAGCGTGTCCGGGGAGGCGCATACTGCAACTTAACTTCTGTCTTTAGGGATCAGGAGTAAGTCAGAGACGTATGGCTTTTGAGGCACACGCGACTCTTCTGGCGCATGGCTGCGGAGGCACATGCGAGTGGCTGGCTGGCCACGTGGCTTATAACCGCCAAAGAGAGGTAATAATGATACTGACGTCAGCGATGCTTCATTTTCTGTAAAAGCTGCCAACTGTTCAGTCCTCGGGGGGCGTGCTGCCAACTCTGTCACTTTGGCATTAATATTTGATGGGGGACGAGCCTTCGAGTGGTCACATCAATTTGTGCTCCACTAGGCGCATAGGTCCGTGTTCACCAAGACGCATGGATTTGTGCTTTGTTAGACGCATCTATACGGGACGCTTGGTGCTGATGGGCACGTCTGTACGATGTACGGTATCTGACCGGCGCATCCATTTGCATAATACGTCTTTATTGGTCCGACTGTTACGTTCTTTAAGTGCTTTAAATAACCGTTTTGATCTGGCTGAATTTGAAGAGTCAGGTTCATCACCATAAATACAAATTCATTGCATGGGATTCGGAGAGCCCGTTGTCACGCCCCAATCCGAAATCACCCGAATCATCGTCCTCGCATGGGGCGTAATGCCGTACGAACCTGAAGTTGCGCTCGTGTAAGGCAAGATTACAAGTTCTCAAATGGTTATCTTTGAGATGAACATTAACAATGAAAGGAAAACAGAGTATACGAAACGATTCTCTTTATTGATATTCAAAATCAGATTATAAAGTCTTTCGATAGCCCAATGAAATTTGCCTGATTGGCTACAACACTCAGGTTCTCTCTTGCCCACAAAGGATTTCACCATTTCATACATCATGCCTTCTATATCTCGGTCGCATCAATCCTGTTGTATATCCGAGCGTCAATGCGATCGCACGCTTCAATACGCTTCGGCATTCTAAGCCTCAATGCGTTCAAGCGAAGCTCTGCCGCGAGCAGACCAATCCCTGAACCTGCTAGCAAACTAGTGGGTGATTAGTACTTTCTTACTCGTTGTACTGATCAAAAACCCACTTAACAAACCGACATTTAGTATTGTATTGATTCATGCAAACATACAATTTAGTTCTCTTTCTATGGTCTCCTTAGGATGAGTTCATAGCATATTCGAAGACTGTAAAGCATGGCAAGCATGTTATTCAATTCGCGTAAGTAAACAGGCAAGCAATCTCGTGTTTGATTCGTGACGCGACATAGCAATATCGACGCACTCGCCCTTGTACCGACGCAAGGTGAATACGCCCATCCATTTTTCCTGTCATGTTATAAGTGCCCTCTATTCAGGATCCATCCATACAGGATATACGTATACCTTGTACTTCCAAACCCATCGCCCTTAACTATATGAAGGTCACTAGCTTTTCGGGCTAGAATTGACTTATATTTATCGAATCGAAACATAAAATGATGTTAACTCTGTGCGGTTGCTAACCAACATCAGAGACCACCGAAATAATCGCAGCAAGTGGCTTATCACATTCACCAGACGGTCGCCACCCATCTAAATGAAGTGCACCAACAATACCGTAAACGAATCCCCCCTAGGCCGAATGGTCCCAGCGCCCTGGCGCACCGCGTTTGAGGGAATACCCATGCACGGACTTTTATATCTTTAAGTCCATTTGACCATGCAACAAATTTTATCTTTTATACAACCGAGCAAGTTCGCTTATCTCTATTTCAATTGGCACAACGCCCGAATGTCCTCAACGAACGCCCGAAGGCCACGAACATTTCGAAGGCACCATGCCGCATTATCATCTCATATTTCTTCCGTTAACTTTCTATGTTCTTACGTTTCATACTTCCGTTAACTTTCGAGGAATTATGTCATAACCTACAGTTTCGCCACATTCATGCCACAACTGTATTCTTTCGTAATGAAGCCATATTTTATTATCTAGTGCACGTAGGCATGTTTCAACCGTATTTCCATGTTCTACGCCTTAGTGTTCAATATGTTTTGTTTATGTTCCATCCTTCCGACTCGTGCAATTGAGGCACGCCTCGATAAGGTATTCAATGTTCTATCGCTCGTGCACTGAGGCACTCGCACAGATATAGTCTTTCAATATTCTAGCATGCTAACTCGTGCGTGGGGCACGGAATGACTTATGCACTGGTGCACTCTTCGATACAGTTATCCCATGTTCTTATGGCTTGCACACCGAGGTGCTCGTCTTTGCGATATCTAATATTCTATAGCGACTCGTACGTCTGCCGTACAATTCATTTCAATTATTTTATCTAGTGTTCGACACGCACTACGTTTATCTCTCTATCGAGCCATGCCCATGGCGTTGATAGGTTAACTCAGCATTCAATGATATGTATTTTACTTAAGCATGACGGAGTAGAAAAGAGAGTCAATGTCCCCCCACCTTGAATCAATGCGCCTTGTCGTTTTGCCGAGCCGTTGCGGCTCGATTTCATAACTTCGTTGCACGGGCAACTCTCCTGTCTTAGTCATTCGAGCACTTCGTGCTTCATTGAATTATACATCCAATTTGGCTTACCGTGCCAACGCCTCAGTCCGTTGCAAGGCGATGATTTGCTTTCGCGGACCCCTTACTGAATAAGGCAAAAGATCGACCTCTAACATTTCAGCGTAAACGTATAGCCTGCACATGAAACCAACTAAAATCAATACTTACATCGATTCGGACTTGCTCCTTGGTCGATTCGATTTCTTAGAATCTTCGAGCCGATTCAACGCACTTATCCTTCGAGACAACGCGGCGCTTCACATCGATTCACTCGATACATTCTTTGGGACAAGGCAACTCTTCGGATCGACTTAGTTCGATACATTCTTTGGAAAAACTTAACACTTTGTATCGATTCGCATCGATACGTAATCGGGTCAACGCAACTCTTCGAGTCAACGACTCAGCATAACGCACCGTGCGGAGCGGGGCATTACATAATATACCACTCAAAACAAGGTTCGTCCCGAACAGAAACCAATACTAAATTTCTAAGGGTTTCATTAGATCGTTCCACGATCTCGTCTCACTATCATTTGGATCGTACAAGTTAGTTTAAAATCATACACATATTTTAGGCGTCCTACCAATATATGCATTTCAGCCAAGCTCAGTTGTAAGATATCGGAACAACGCAAACACGTAACTTTTTATTCTCAATAACTTGCCATCTCGTATTCTCGATCGGACTTGGGCTCTAGCATAAGTTCTCGCAATTCTATTGCATATGCATATTGATACATACGCAATCCTCCAACAAAAGTCAAGGCACACGATGCGATTCAAAAATCGCATTTCTCACTTTGTATGTTTCATCGGGACTATCAATTCTATGCGTCGTGTCAAGCTGTCGCGCATCCGATCACAACGGGTCTCCGCAACGCATTACATTCAGCATCACTATCCAACGATTTCTGATGTTTTACTTCGTATCCTATCTCGACATGATTCTCTTTTGTTGACTTACAAAAGCATCAACATTCAGGACTACGTCCGCTAGGTGACTTACCTAGACACTGTGCTCAAATCCTTCCGACGCAACTTTAAATTGACATTGCACAAAGGCCACAATCTATTCGACATGACAGTTTACATCGAGGCGGCCATGCCCAAGACAACGATCGCCTTGACACGAAGGTCTTTACGATACGCCTTACGTTCGATCCCTAACGAGTAGGAATTCACTAGCCAAATTCCCAACTTATCCGTCTCGCAACATCGAACATAATTGTGATACACGCAAGCTCAATTGCAAGGTGAATCAAATCTAACGACATAACTCGTAACTCATTCTATTATCGTTCTCTCTCGTGCAGAGCACGATTCTCGCAATCGCCTATTCGAATCACCAAGTTCATTGGTGAATTTTTAGTTTGTTCATCGACAAACATAACCATTCAAGTATTCACCCGACGAATACTCAAATCTAACTATATCATTCTTAATCGAAAGTTTTTCCAATAATTCTCGATCGCCTAGACTTATCGTCAATATGCACCATATTGTATTTGTTATCGATGCAATCTCATATGCGATATCGCATGGGTCATCTTACGGTCTGCAATATTCAATTTGATTTGGCGGTCAAGTCTTCTAGGGTCAGCTGCCCCGAAGCTACGCTCGATAATTGTGGTTCATCACCGAAGGACAGTTTACTACGAACCATGCTATATCTTATTTCGGAGCCAAATCACGTTCCGACGATTTCTATGCGACTACCCAAATCTGTACATAACCATTTTTATCGGCGCAACTGATGCACAACTATCCTCCGAGTAAAGTCATGCACGGCCGTCGATGATTCTGCAATTTATGAAACATCTACTCGTATCGAGTTCGAGTCTATCTTATTTTGCGGTCGACACACGAGATACTATACGCATCGAGCAATTGTCGATGACTTATAGTCTCGTCTTTGATCAATCACAAAGCTCATGATCAACCAAGTTCGTTCATCCTCGCATCGTTATCTACAAAATTTGATAGCGCGAGGACACTCTATTTTATATTCTCACATCATGCTTACGTTTTCTTACGTATCGATCTCGATATGACGTATCAATTTTGATAGCGTAAGGGTCAACTTTAAATTCGTTTCAACATTAACTTAACTCGTATCGCATACATCCAAGTTCGCAATGAACTTTCCCATACGCATCAACTCGTTCTCCGATTCGCCGTAACCCGCTACACTTTGATCGCGTAACTGAGTTACCAATTATCCAACATCGAACCCTCAAGTCATACAATCTCGCCCTCTAAGTTTTGCGTGTTTTTAGTCGTACTCAAACAAGTTTTGCCATAACATAACCAACTATTTCTTAGGCACGATTACTCGCGTCAACCAACTTTCTTACCGAAGTCGCACATCGTGCGATTCGATTACATTTCGTCTCGCCCAATATTTCGATCGAGATCGCAAGTCGTGCGATTCGATTTTACTTTGCATCAGCTAACATTTCTATCAAAATCGCAAGTCGTGCGACTCGATTATAACTTGTATCGTCCAACATTTTTATCGAGCTCGTAAGTCGTGCGGTTCGATTTCAACGTTTCTAGTTTTCCTATCCCGTCGATCCGATTGTTGCCTCAAGGCATAATCGTTCCGCTAGTCTCGGTTGTCCGACCGACACATAAATTTTCAATCGACGTATTATTTAATGTTACAAGTTCCGCCTTACCGTTCTAACCGATCATCGAAGAACACTTGCATCAACATGCAGTCATACAAATTCTCATTCGAGACTCGGTGCTATCCCGTCCGTTGTGGACAAACATTCTGCAATTCTCACAATACGTTGATGTAATTTATCGTACAAGTGGTATTGCATATACCACTCGGAATCGAGCCATTCACTGCATTGGTGGTATGCCATATACCACCCAGAATTCAAGTTACTTCCGTCGTAACGTACTCTTTACGAACCAACGATCTCTTCCGACTCACGATTTCTGCAGTGTTCGTGCTTGATCACAACCGCAACTCTGATTAAATCAAATCTGAAATAACTCGGCCAATGTTTTCATTTGCCAACACAAGTTCGGTGCGCAACCGAACCGATTTTATTTCTCGATTTATAACTTTTATTTTCTTCCATTGCATCTTGTACAAAAATTCATTCTCGATATCCGTTGCACTTCGTGCAGCGATTACTTTGATATGCGTTGCACCACGTGCAACAATTTACTTTTTTAATACGCATTGCACATCGTGCAACGATTTATTTTCGACATCTGTTGTACCTCGTGCAACATTTTATTTCCGACATTCAAAGTCAATGCTCAAATCCGTTCAACACATTCGATATTGACTTATCGTTTTTCATCGCAACGCACATTCGAAATCAATATGTGAATCCGTTCGACACATTCCATATCATCTTTCATTTTCTTTTCAATGCATCATTTACAATCAACGCTGGCAATTGCTGTAGCAACATTCCACGACTTTCATTGTATTGATGAAACGAACTTTTCTTATATCGATCGTTGCAAACAACAAACATCTCAAATTACAATTTATGACGTGTTGCATCTGTAGCAATAAATCCTTTCTCGACTTTTTCCGTAAACACCATGTAATTTCCAAAACAACATGCGGCAAAATTATATGATTTGTATTAGACTTATTGTATGGAACATCCAATACGGCATCGAGTAGAGTCAAGAGTGATTTCGATTGGTAGTGGGCAACTCTTTGGAATTGAAACAAGGCAAACGTCCAGAGGAAATTGAGCCTAGAGCTCTGATACCAATTTGTCACGCCCCGACTCGGAATCACCCGAATCATCGTCCTCACATGGGGAATGATGCCGCACGAGCCTGGAGTTGCGCTCGTGCAAGGCAAGATGACAAGTTCTCAAATGGTTATCTTTGAGATGAACATTAACAACAAAATAAAAATAGAGTATACGAAATGATTCTCTTTATTGATATTCGAAATCAGATTACAAAGGCTTTCGATAGCCCAACAAAATTTGCCAGATTAGCTACAACACTCAGGTTCTCTCTTGCCCACAAAGGATTTTACCGTTCCATACATCATGTCTTCTATATCTCGGCTGCATCAATCCTGTTGCATATCTGAGCGTCAATGAGATCGCACGCTTCAATACGGTTCGACATTCCAAGCCTCAATACGTTCAACCGAAGCTCCGTCACGAGCAGACCAATCCCTGAACCTGCTAGCAAACTAGTGGGGGATTAGTACTTTCGTCCTCGCTGTACTGATAAAAAACCTACTTAACAAACCGACATTTAGTATTGTATTGATTTATGTAAACATACAATTTAGTCCTCTTTCTATGTTCTTCTTAGGATGAGTTCATAGCATATTCGAAGACTGTAAAGCATGGCAAGCATGTTATTCAATTCGCGTAAGTAAACATGCAAGCAATCTCGTGTTTCATTCGTGCTGCGACTTAGCAATATCGACGAACTCGCCCTTGCACCGACGCAAGGTGAATACGCCTATCCGTTTTCCCTATCATGTTATAAGTGCCCTCTATTCAGGATCCATCCATGCAGGATATACGTATACCTTACACTTCCAAACCCATCGCCCTTAACTATATGAAGGTCACTAGCTTTTCGGGCTAGAATGGACTTATATTTATCGAATCGAAACATAAGACGATGTTAACTCTGTCTTGTTGCTAACCAACATCAGAGGCCACCGAAATAATCGCAACAAGTGTCTTATCACATTCATCAGACGGTCGCCATCCATCTAAATGAAGTGCACCAACAATACCGTAAATGAATCCCTCCTAGGCCGAACGGTCCTAACGCCCTGGCGTGCTGCGTTCGAGGGAATATCCATGCACGGGCTTTTATATCTTTAAGTCTATTTGACCATGCAACGAATCTTATCTTTCATACAACCAAGCAAGTTCGTTTATCTCTATTTCAATTGGCACAACGCCCGAATGTCCTCAACAAATGCCCGAAGGCTACGAATATTTCGAAGGCACCATGCCGCATTATCATCTCGTATTTCTTCCGTTAACTTTCTATGTTCTTACGTTTCATACTTCGTTTCAATGTTCAATTATTATGCCTCAACTCAATGTTCGTCAACCGAACGACCCGAAGGTCCCGAATACCTTTCGAGGCATTATCTCATATCCGACAGTTCCTCCACATTCATGCCACAACAGTATTCTTTCGTAACGAAGCCATCTTTTATTATCTTGTGCACGTAGGCACGTTTCGACCATATTTCCATGTTCTACGCCTTAGTGTTCAATGCGTTTTGTTTATGTTCCATCCTTCCGACTCGTGCAAATGAGGCACGCCTCGATAAGGTATTCAATGTTCTATCGCTTATGCATTGAGGCACTCGTACCGATATAGTCTTTCAATGTTCTAGCATGCTAACTCATGCGCAGGGCACGGAATATGCACTGGTGTACTCGTTGATACAGTTATCCCATGTTCTTATGGCTTGCGCACTGAGGCGCTCGCCTTTGCTATATCCAATGTTCTATAGCGACTCGTACGTCTGTCGTACGATTCATTTTAATTGTTCTATCTAGTATTCGACACGCACTACGTTTATCTCTCTATCGAGCCACTCCCGTGGCATTGATAAGTTAACTCAGCATTCAATGATATGTCTTTTACTTAAGCATGACGGAGTAGGAAAGAGAGTCAGTG